>SNQJ01S0006282.1:65514-125351 GCA_010110895.2 Picea sitchensis | reverse complement strand
CTAAATGAATGTAAGCCCAAGAAAATATTTGTTGGTGATGATAGATCTCTTAGTGTTGTAGGATCTGGAACAGTTCAAGTAGATAATGGTCATTTCAATGATGTATTATGTGTTCCAAGTCATTCTTGTAACCTTCTATCAGTCTATCAAATCACTCATTCAGGTGAAGGTAAAACCATAGAGTTTTCACCTCACTAAGTTGTAATCAAGGATGTAAAATATCTTAAGCATGTTCTTGCAACTAGAATTGTTGATGATATTTCCAGGTTGTCCAACTTTGACAACTTTGGGTCATCATATTTTTCATCAGTTTTTGTTGCTCATAGCGATGACTTGAGCAAACATTGGCATGAGTAGTTTGGTCATCTAAACTATCGCTCATTGCAACAACTATGTAATCAACAGATGGTGATTGGTCTTCCTCTTGTTTCATGCGGAGATGGTGTTTGTGCCGGTTGTGTTCTCGGAAAACATCATCGGGACAGTTTTGACAAATGTGCCTCTTGGCACGCCTCAGACCCTTTGCAACTTGTTCACGGTGATTTGTGTGGTCCACTTTATTCTCCTTCCTTTTCTGGGTGCAAGTATTTCTTAACTTTCATTGATGATTTTTCTAGACGTACTTGGGTTTACTTCTTAAAATTTAAGAGTGAAGTTTTTGACAAGTTTTTGGCCTACAAGGCCCTTGTAGAAAAACAATCTAGACATCAAATTCAAAATCTAAGAATAGATAATGGAGGCGAATATGTGAACAATAATTTTACAAGTTACGGCACTACACAGGGCATCCAAATGAAACACATTGTTCCATATACACCACAACAAAATGGTGTTTCTAAGAGAAAAACCGCACCTTAAAAGAAATGGCTAATTGTATGATCCAATCTAATGGATTAAGTGTAAAGTATTGGGCAAAAGAAATCAACTATGAAAATTACATAGTCAATCACACTCCCACAAATACTCTTAAAAATATAACACTAGAAGAAGCTTGGACTAAAATTAAACCAGATGTAAGTCACTTCTGTGTATTTGGCAGTATAGCATGGGCTCACATTCCTGATGAGAAAATGAAATAATTGCAGCCTAAAAGTGAGAAGTGTATATTTGTTGGTTATTTTGAAGATGTCAAAGGTTATAGACTTCTTCAACCACATTGTAATGAAATTGTTCTTAGAATATATGTTAAATTTGATGAAAATATCTTATCTTATGAGCCTAATTCGATGGTTGTGCCTTCTTCAGCCTACGAGCCATCTTCGACGTTTGTGCCTTCTTCTATTCCTATTCTAGTTTCTTCTTCAGATGATGATAGTGAGGATGAAAATCCACCTCCACCTACTCACCTTCCACCAGATGAGTCATTTGAACCTGAACTCGCACCAGTTCCACTGCTTCCTAGATGGGTTCGTTCAACACAAGAAACAGTTGGTGGTATTGTCAATGATCCTTCAGATCAGCGTCAAACACGTTCACAGTTCTAGCGAGCCTCTTCTCTTTTGGCTCAAGTTTCAGAGACTCATGATCTAGACACATTTGCATAAGCTTAAGGTCATCCAGATTGGGATACAACAATGAATGAAGAGTATCGTTCTTTAATGGAAAACAATACTTGGGATCTTGTACCTCTTCCAAAAGGAAGAAAACTTATCATATGTAAATGGGTCTACAGAACTAAGTATGCATCAGATGGAAGTGTTGAAAGACACAAGGCATGATTAGTTGCCAAAGTATTTCCCCAATTTGAAGGAATTGACTATAATGAAACCTTTTCCCCTGAAGCCAAAATGAATTCCATCTGCCTTGTTCTTGCCCTTGTTGCCTCACATAAATGGGAGGTCTGTCAGATGGATGTTAAATATGCCTTCTTGCATGGATATTTGCAAGAATAAATCTACATGGAACAACCTCCTTGCTATATCCAGAATTACTCTAGCCTTGTATGTTGCCTTAAGAAATATCTTTATGGTCTTAAGCAAGATCCCCGAGCTTGGTATGCCAAAATGGATAGCTTTCTTATTAACACTGGATTCTCTAGATTCCATTCTGATCCAAACATCTATACCAAGAAAGTAGGAAGTCATCTCATAATCCTTGTCTTTTATGTTGATGACCTTATCCTTACTGGTAGTGACTCAAAAATTTTAAACCATGTGAAAACCAGTCTTAAGAAGAAATTTGAAATGACAGACTTAGGCTTTTTGTACTATTTGCTTGGCCTCCAAGTTTTTCAAACCAATGAAGGAATTTTTCTTTCTTAGTCTAAGTATGCTTGTGACCTTCTTCGTCGCTTTCAAATGGATGATTGTAAACCAACCCCTTCTCCCTTCCAATCTAGAGTCAAGCTTACTACCTCCTGTACTTCTCCTAAAGTTGATGCCACCCTGTACCGTCAGTTAGTTGGTAGCCTTTTATACTTAGACTCATACCCATCCTGATCTTTCCTTTGTTGTTGGTCTTGTTGCTTGGTATATGCAAACACCCCATGAAATCCATTGGAAAGAAGCTAAAAGGATACTTCGTTATGTATGTAGTACAGTTCAGTTTAGGATACATTACAATTTAGAGGGGACTCCTTTATTGGTTGGTTTCACTGATTCAAATTGGGTCGGCAACCCTGATGATCAGAATTCTACTGCAGGTTATGTTTTCAGCCTTGGTTCAAGACCTGTCACTTGGGTCTGTAAGAAACAGTAGGCTATTGTACTTTCTTCAGTAGAAGTAGAGTACCAAGCAGCGCTAAATGCAAGTCAGGAAGCCTTGTCGCTTCGACAGGTCCTTTCAGAGTTTTGATTTGAGCAGCAGCATTCGACCATCCTTTGGTGTGACAATAAGAGTGCCATCAAGCTCTCCAAAGACCCAGTTCAACATCAGCGCAACAAGCACATCGAGATACACATGCACTTCATCAGGAAGCTCATTCATGATCAATTTATTGAAGTACTCTTTTTCCCTACAGAATATCAAGTTGCAGACATTTTTACAAAGTCTCTTACAGAAGTGAATTTTTCCAAAATTTGATCTATGTTAGGATTTCAGGAAGTTTTCATTAAGGGGGGGTAGGATCTAATGCCTCTTTCCTTCTCCTATTGTGTCAACATTGTAAATCCTTCAATCTTATCCCAAGTTGTTCTTAAGGGGGGATGTTAGTATATTTAGACACTTAAGAGTTAGTTAAGAACTACTTGGTCTAATGTGTCGTTAGGAAAAAGTGTGTTTCTTTAGTATGCATTTGTAGTTAATACATCTGACGGTCAGGATATGTTCCCAACATAGATTGATCTGACGGTTCATACTCTCCTCGATCTTAATGATCATTGATATGTGGTTTAACACCCAATTGGTCCATGATCTCTATTTAAAGAGCATGGAAGGTCATTTTTCGACGATCGATTGTGAGAAACTCTCTTGTAAAATCTCTCTGTAATCTTTTTCTTTTGCATTAATAAACTTCTCCAAGTGGTCATGTTGGTTGGGTCCATGGATGTTTCCCCGTAGGGGCTTTACCACATGCAAACATCGGTGTGTTTATATTTGATATGGTTATGTGAGTGGTTACTGAAGGTGTTCGTGCTCTGTTGGAATACATGTGTTTTCTAACAAGGTGGTATGAGAAATATCATCAAGTGGTAGAAAGGATAGATTACATCAACACAACTCAAAAGGGATGAGACGCTGAAGAGCATGGTATTTGGGTGTTGAGGGATAGCAACATAAATCGGATAAGAAAAGTGGTCAAATATTGGGTAAAAATGGCCCAGGAACCTCAGCGGGATATTTAGGGGAAGTGGACCGAGTGCGAAAAGAGATGGGAAAAAATTAATCGGGATATGAAAGCCATCGGCCTCCCAGAATTCGGCTCACCCGAACACTTTGTCGACCTACATGACATATTCAAGCAACATGAAGAACAATACTCAGCATGAACAATAGAGATAGAAAAGGTGGCAAGCATGGCACCAAGTCAAGTACAACAATTCATGGAGCATTTGATTAAGGATCGAGTAGTTTTGCAATGGTTGAGTGTTAAAATAATCAAGTACAGATCATGGTTAGTAGAAGTGAAAAAAATTCTTTCATCCCCGATGGACAAGGACAGGTTCTCGTATGCCAACACATGTGAGGAACTCTTTGTCAAATTGTCAGAATATGAGAAGAGTCATCCACTTCAGTAAGACTATTTTATGATTCTTAGATACCAGAGAGATGAAAGTGCCATATGGCGATATGTTGTTTTACTTAGCTTTCACTTGTAATATATATTTTTAGTTAATGATTCATTGTAAATAAGAGGATTGAACTTTTAGCAAAGTTTGATGGTTTTGGGACAGACCCTCATTTTTGGAATTGTAAAGAACTATTTCTGAACTACCTTAATTGAGAAGTCTTGTTTAGGACCAGAGAAAAAAAAAATTCATCAAATGCATTGTGTGATTGGATTGAGGAGGAATTGCTTCCAAATTCATTTCATTAATGGATGTTGTAATGAGTAAGAGCTTCTGAATCTATTGATAAGTTAGTTGTTTCAATATTTATTGCATTTATTGTCTCTAATGATGAAAGAAAATCGTTGTGTTAATGTGTGATTAATTCTAGAGCTAAGAAAACTATTTTTATTTCCATCATCGTATTGCATGCGTGTTTTCTTACGATAAATGTATCTCGGTCAATAATTGAAATACCAGCAAGTTAATGTATTAGTATTAGGCTTGTCACATGTGTGAATATCTTTGTCTTCATGCTTGAGCACAAGGGTTATCCCAAGCTCAACCTTCTTCAGTAGTTAAGAACCCCCCTTTACCAGTTGGTTTATACCAACACACATCTTTTGATCATACCCATCTAATAAAAGAAAAGACAAAAATAGAATGTTTAAATTGAAGGAGGAACTTGCATAAGAATATATCCTGTCAATCACTACGTAAAGCCCATCAATAAATTGGCCAGATCGAAAGATATGGAGAACCATTCCACCATCAAACATTGTAGAGTCTAATTGGGCCTTCGTGGCAAATTTGGTTCCTGATGTTGAGTTAAATAGATTTAGGACCCCTCAACAGAATCGGTGCTAGAAGGAGGGATTGTGAATGAATGGCTAACAATATTTCTGATATAATATTTCGCATAGCCTACATATTCAAAACAACCCACATGCATGGCTAGTCATTCTCAAGACATCCCACATACACTAAATACTCCTTAAACGAGTAATTCACCCCAAAAAGAGGAAGAACATATATTCCCTGAAATACCTCACGCTCTTCCTCACGAGGAGTTGAACCAATTCAGAAGAATAACAAGAGATTACGCCCGACAAATTGGATCATTACCCTTAGCTTCATTACTACCTCATAGAAAAAAAGTAAGTAGACCAATGGTTGACACCCCCAACCAGGTTTTTGTTCACACAGTAGGAAACCTGATAGATTTCACCCTCACAGAGATCAAACATCCCCTTAATCTGATCCCCGAAACATCAGCTAGTAACTACTTTGAACTCGACAATTTTGAATCTGACGAGGAAGGGTTTAACTTGGATCACTTAGCTTCGGATTCAGATGACATGGAGGATAACAATGATCATAATTAAGAGAGAGGAAAACCACCTCAAAATAATCAACCTTGTTTGGCTAGGGATGCTTTGGAAATCCCTGGATGGGTACATAGCCTCCCTAGACATCCAGAAAAGTTACTTCCCAAATTTGACCCTGAAACCTTCGGATTGCCTAAAGACCATATTAAAAAGTTCATACTAGATATTAGACTGATGAATGTCCAACATGAGGATGTGGTATGTAGAATTTTACCCTATACCTTTGAGAATTCATCCTACACGTGGTATTTTAACTTGCATGTAGGTTCCATAACTAGTTGGACAAAGTTTCAAAAAGATATTTTAGACAAATTCACAGAAGAAACCACTACATGATCTTTAATGGATGAATTTTTCACCGCCACCATGATTTCAAAAGAAAAGGTTAAAGACTTTGATCAATGATTTACCACTATCCTAAACAAATTTCAACCCGAAGAAAAACCCACTCAGGAGTTGCAAATTGAGGTATATGCTAATGCTCTCCTTACTTCTATTTCCATGTTTGTAAAAAGGGTTTCCAAGCATACCCTAGCTGTAAATTTTAAGGAAGCCAAAACAGTTGATTTCCAAATGAAGGGATGTAAAGAGGGATAGGTCTCACTAGTTAAGAAGGAATCTCAACCTCCACCCAGGAGAGGACTCTTTTTGACTAGGCCCACACGAAAACAAACAGAACAAGGTCCTGAAAAGGGAAGTGGAGACATAGAAGACCTACAACGGATGATAAAGAAATTGTCAAATGAAATCGTAGACCTGAAAAGAAGTGAAAGGAAAGGAAACCAAGGCCAAAGGCCTTATAAACCCTTTTTTAAGAGAAACCCATCGTTCAAATCAATTGAACCTCCCCAAGTCAACTTAAACATTGACCTAGGAAATGTAGCATCTTGCTCTTCTATACCTATCATCAAGAGAAATATTCTGAAAGAGACTGTCCACAATGGGTGCATGCCATGAAATTGATGGCCAATCAGTTCCTAGATGAAGTTTCCCTTATCGAACAATCAAGCGGCTCAGCGGTATATATTTTCGATCAAGAGGAAGTTGACTCACCGGAAGAAACAACCATGTTGTTGTGGGATCCTGACTTGTCGATGCCTTCCGATGATATATTTGAGGTGCAAGAACCACCCACTAAGGTTTTGGTTGTACAAACTCGAAGTAAGGATCGGTCAGTCTCAAATCATCTTACCATTGTCCAAACCTCTACAGGAAAACAAATAGTCGATCACCCGAAAGCACCTTTTGTCCCCCAAAGAAATCCAATAAACATCCATACATGGGAATCAACCAAGCTAGACTACAACATAGTAGAAGAATTAAAGATATTGAAGGCTAATGTGTTGGTCATGGACATGTGTAGAATTCCCCAACAAAAGGAATTTCTTCTACAAGACTTGAAGTTAGTAGAAACCCCTATAACAAGCATGGACCAAGAGGAAAATCCAGCTCCCATAGACCTAAAAAATAAACCAAATGTGGACGCTTGCTCTATAGATAAAAAAAGGAAATCCTTTTGTCCCACCTTTCTTTTTAGTGTTTGAAGTCTTCAACAGAAACCTCCATAATTGTTTAGTTCACTCAGGGGCATCCTCTAATGTCATGCCATTATCTATCTGTAAGAAATTAAATGCAATCCCGCTCAAAAGTGATAAACACATTATACAACTAGAAATAACTCAGGTAAAAGTTATTGGGGAACTCAAGGATGTCATGATCAGAATGGCTACACACCAAAAATATGTTCAAGTGATTGACTTCATTGTAGTGGATATACCAGAAGATTATGGGATGGTACTTAGTCGAGATTGGTCCAAGAAGTTGAATGGATACTTTAGCATAGACTAGGCTCACCTCTGGTTTCCATTAAAGGGACACGCAAACATGATTAGGATCAATAAGGAAAGGTATATCAAACATATTGTCACTGATTTAGAATATCTCAATGAACCCTCATCGATAGATTTCCCCGTGCTAGGAAACTACTCCTGCGATTTTGATTTCGGAAATTTCTCCCCTCTCTCATCTGATGTACCTCTTACTCAAAACTATGAAATGACATTTCAATTAAATCTATTGGTAGTAGCAAAAGAAACCCTCTTCTGTCAAGAACCTCTATTGGAAACCACAGACAAAGTAGGTGGAGAGGAGGAAGTTAGTAGGCATGGAGAAGTTGATATTTTCTCTCACAGGTTTGGACCATGTACTTTGATGTGTCCAAATCACAAGAAGGTTCATAGCATGATGTATCTCATTGACCCAAAGGGGAAATGAAATTTCTTGTCCTGTGGACTAGAATTTGAATGCACTAATAATATTTTCGAGTATGAAGCTTTAGTTCAAGGACTAAAGAAATCCATAGACTTAAACGTTAAAGAAATAAAGGTTTATGGGGACTTTGAAATTATCTTTAGGCAAGTAAAGAATACTATGCATTGCAACTCTCCTCACCTAATGAATTATCAACAGGAAGTGCACATGCTAGTAGAATATTTTCAGGCTTTCAATATTACAACGATTCTCAGGACTAAGAATACTCTTGTTGATTCCTTAGCCAATGTTGCCTCAAGGCTATCTCCTTTAGAAGACTATCAAGGCTCCAGGTTCACTGTGGAACTACTCTACAAACCATCAGTGCCCAATAATATTTCTAACTGAAAGGTCTTTGAAGTAGATGAAAATATTATAGACTTCCTAACCAATCAAGAAAATTTTAAAGACCTAGATATTGACGATGAAGTATTCCAAGAGAAACTAGTAGAAACCAATTCCCATGAACAAAGAAGTGAAACAGATCACTCTAGTAACAAACCAAAGTTTCACATGATACCAAAAGGGGTAGACAATTTGAAGAACCTCTTTGATTTGAGGGAAATATTTAAAGGGTCAACAACAAAAAAAGACAGGGAGCTCATGTCCCATGTACAAGACTATAAATCTAGGAACCCAGGAAAACCCTAAGAATATAAATCTAGGCAATATAGTGTCTAAAGAAGAAAGGAAATCCTATCTCAAACTTTTCAGAGAATATCAAGATGTTTTTGCATGGTCCTACTGTGATCTAAAAACGTATGACACTCGCATTATCCAAAACACATTATCATTAAAATCTGGAGTAAAACCCTTCCAACAAAATCTCTGGAAGTACCACCCATCTCTAGAAGCCCTCATGTGTCAAGAGTTAAACAAAATTACTAGATTCTAAAATTATCTTTTAGGTTAGACACTTTGCCTGGGTAGAAAATTTAGTTCCTGTCAGGAAAAAGTATGGGGAAATATGCATGTGTGTGGTCTTCAGAAACCATAGTAGAACATCAGAAAAGGATAACTACCCAGTCCCACCAATGGAACAGCTCTTGCAAACCGTGTCTAGTTCTACGATTTTCTCCCTGCTAGATGGATTTTTAGGCTACAACTAGGTTCTAGTCTCAGAAGAGGACTGATTGAAAACTACCTTCTGAACCAAGTGGGGAATTGTTTCTTAGAAACGCATTCCCTTTGGGATGATTAATGCAAGAGAAAAATTCCAAAGGGCCATGGATGTAGCTTTTCGGGGATCGATCAACAAGTGTGTAGTAGTTTTCGGGGATTGATCAACAAGTGTGTAGTAGTCTATTTAGATTACATGACTGTGTACTCAAAGAACAGAGAAAATCACATCCAACATCTAACCCAGATTTTCGAAAGGTGTAGGAAATATGGTATATCTTTAAACCCTAAGAAAACTATCTTTGGTGTCGAGGAAGGGAAATTACTAAGTCATAGTATATATAAGGCAGGGATTAACATAGACCCAGAATGAATTAAGGCAATAACTTAGATTCCCTTACCCCACAACAAAAAGGCTATGCAATCCTTCTTCGGGAAAATAAATTTTGTGAGGAAGTTTACCCCCGATTTCGTTGAAACTATCAAACCCTTACAAAAAATGATTTGCAAGGATGTTGAATTTAAGTGGGATGACGAGCGAAAAGATGCTTTCAACAATATCAAGACTACAATATCTCAAGCTCTAGTGTTGTGAAGTCCCGACTTTAGCAAAGATTTTTCCCTCTATACTTTTGCCTCTGACCAATCTTTAGTTTCAATATTGAATCAGAAGGATGATGAAAACAATGAGGCGTCGGTCTCATTTATGAGCACTAATATCCAAGGGGCCAAACTAAATTACCCTTCTATAGACAAACATTCTTATGTGGTGTACAAAGAAGTAAACATTTCAGATCTTACATCCTAAAAAATCACACTAAAGTCGTTGTGCCTCACCCCGCAGTCTAATCCCAATTCACTCAATAGGAGATGGGGGAAAGAAGAGGAAATTAGATGGAAGTTGTCAAATAATTTGATCTAGATATAAAACCTGTCAAACTTGTTAAGGGACAGGGATTTTGTAAACTAGTCGTTGAATCCCAAGACCAAGTAAATGAAGACTCTGGGTGGGAGAATGAATTGGCGTTATGGAGTAGTGAATATTTATATGTTCCCCCAGGGCAGGAGTCTTAGTATGGAAAACTAATTTATCTCCTACATCACGGGACTTACTTAGAAAACCTAAACCCTAAGGAAAGGAGATCTCTCAGACTAAAATCAGCACAATATCACCTCATAAATTTGGTGCTCTTTCACGTTAATTATGATGTGGTACTTTTGAGATGTCTCGAACGTGAAGATGCAGACAAAGTTTTGAAGGATCTCCATGATGGTCCTGCAGGTAGAAACTTTGCAGGGAATACCACCACTCACAAGATATTTAGAGCCAGCTATTACTAGCCTACTCTGTTTAGAGACGCTCATACATATGCTAGAAACTACAAAACTTGTCAAATAAGTGTGAGGAGGGAAAACATAGCAGTTTTCCCACTCCAACTAGTGGCCATATCCATACCATCCGGGTAATGGGGGTTAGATTTCATAGGGGAGATTACCCTGAGTTATTCAAAACATAATAGATACATACTGACTTCTATGGACTATTTTATGAAATGGGCATAGGCCATCCCTTTGACTCATGTGAACAAAAAAGTGGTAATCCAATTCATAGAACAATAGATGATCACAAGGTTTGGTATGCCTTCCGTTCTTGTTTTTGAGAATGTCTCTTACTTTTATTCCACCCTATTAACAGAGTTTTCTCTAGACAAAGGAATCATAATCAGATACTTTGCAAACTACTATCCACGGGGGAATGGAGCGGCAGAATCAACCAATAACAACCTAGTGAGGATATTGAAGAAAAATGTTGCAGACAATCAAAGGAATTGGAATAGTTCACTTCATAATGCCTTATGGGTCGATAGAGTAACACCCAAGGAATTTGTAGGGAACTCCCCATACTTTTTGTTATACGAACAAGAATCCATTCTCCTGAACGGGCTCTATATATCATCTCTTCAGCTTGCTCAGGGTTCTAGAGGACAACCCTCATCAGTTATTAAACAAAGGATTGATACCCTCCTCATGCCAGAAGAGGAAAGGAAGAAAGAAAAATCAAATTTCATCTCTCATCAACAGATAGTTAAAATATGGTTTGACAAGCATAAGGCAAAAGAAAATAATTTTGAAGTAGGAGACTTAGTCCTGAAATGGGATATAGTGAATGAACCAAAGGGAAAACATTTGAAGTTTTAGAATATGTGGCTCGGACCTTTCCAGGTAGCCAAGAAACTTGGGGCAGGCACATATCAATTTCAATATCTGAGGGGGGAACCCGACACCCTCCCGATGAATGGCCAAGCCCTGAAACAATATTTATGTTAAAGAAAAAAAAAGTGTGTGTGTTTATATGTTATGTGTAGGTGCAAGATAGATTGATTGCAGAGTCCTTTATTTCTGTTTTTCTTTGATGTGGTATTTTTGTGATATAAATTTGTGTTTTGCAAGGAAATGGTTGACCTTAATCAATACAGTGTAGCAAACTCTATTCCTGACTCACACTTATGTACAACACAAGAAACATTGGACCAATTGATTTTTTCCTTAAAAAAGTTATGGATCTGACCTTTGCAAATAAACAACCTTGGAAAGTGATGAAGTGTCCACCTGGTGGTCTGGTAAAATCTAAAGGGAAAAATGGCAAGTTGGAAAGGACCACATGTCCCTCTAAACATAGCTATGAATAATTTCACCTTAACCATCTCTTCTTGCAGATAACATACGTCCTCCTCTCCCACTCGCTCAGGGCATCTCTGCCAAAAATAAATCAATTATATAAAATGAGTTCAAAGTAGGAGAGGGTATGTAGATAAATTCTTCGGGGCTATGGATGCTCGTTGGAAGCGGAGAAAGGTTTGTGATGCCAGGGTGACTTTGTAAGGGCTATGGACGCTCGCTGGTAGAGGAGCAACATCACAACAAGTAAATGATGATAACTAAAAGGCCTGGTTCTAGTGAATGATTTAATCATCTCTTTTCAAAAGGGGGTGTGGGTCATGGTCAAGAGGAATGAAGGCGGAATAAAGGTTGAAACTCCATGGGCAGGCCAGGATTCACAAATCAGGGGAATTGTAAATGCAAGGATAGGAGAGACTCTGATAAAAGAAAAAACATTTTGGTTCTTAACCAACTTTTGCATCAGCTAAGTTGTAACACACCCACAGTGGGGACTCAAAAATTTTCGCTCTTCTTGAGAAAAAAATACCCTCATTAAGGGGTCTCTATTCCATTCTTCTCTTCCAGAGATTTCCAACCACGATATCCATGCTTTGAAACGAACTTAGAGCAGGAAGATATCCTCTCCCAAGATCTTTGGGTTCTTTCATCCCCCTACACTTGCATATGACCGCAGGCTATGACCAGACGCCAAGGAAACAGGCGCCAAGATGATCACCATGCAAATCCTTTGGAGTGGAAAACCTCTGAAGTTCACAATCCAACGTTGCGTGTCCTCCAAAATTTTGACAGCCCTGATTTACTTCGGGACTTCGGTGTTTGGGAGTTCCAAACATTCCTACACCTTTTTCCTCTGAAGTACTCCGTACCCGGAGTTACAGATCGAGCCCCACGCATTCCTTGTGATCGACGATTATGATATTCTTCGGGACTTCGGCGTTCGGGAGTTCTGAGCACTCTGAATCGTTTTCCTCTGAAGTAATTCATACCCGAAGTTCCATTTTAGGCACCACATGTCCATCTAAATCAATGGCTCAGGTCCACTTCGGGACTTTGGTGTTTAGGATTCCCAAACGCTCACACCACCTTTTCTCCCGGAGTGATTTCACCCAAAGTCAATGATCTGTCAACGTGTGTCTCTTTAAAATCGACGATCACGAGGTACTTCAAGAGTTCTCAACTCTCATGACCCCACTTTCCTCCAAAGTTGCTATCTTATAAAATGGAATATATGTTGACACTTGTCCTTAGTTAATGGATGACTCAGATGGACTCTGGCTCTCCGACCTTCGGGAGCTCTTGTTCAACACATCCCCTTTTCTCTCGTAGTGATTTTCCTCTGAAGTGCAGGATCTGATGACACCTGTCCCTTTGGCTTGGATGGCTCAGATCTTCTTCGACTCTTCGGGATTCGAGAGTGCCAACCCCTCCACACTCGCTTTCTCCCAAAGTGCTTACACCTGAAGTTGACGATCTGTCTACATGTGTCACCCATAGATCGACGGTTGCAAATTACTTCAACTCTTTAGGCTTCGAGAGTGTCAACCTCTCCACACCTGCTTTATCTCGGACTTCTTACTCCTGAAGTTGACAACCTGTCGACACCTTTCCTTTCTCTCAAATCGATGGTACAGACGGAATATGTTACTCCGCGAATTTCCAAAGGAACTCACGACCATCCACCCAGCCATTTTTCTAGGTCTAACAGTCATGATCCGGCCAATACCAATTTTTTCATCGATCGATAGTTCACAATGATTGTGGGGCCCCAACTTGCACACTCTTTATCAGAGAGCTCAACCTCCACAATTTGAAAAGTACTCACCCAACTTGGTCTAATTGTGGTCATTGATTCTCCAACCCGATGAGATCAACGGCGTTGGTGAATTGCAAGCCGTGAACTAACATGTCCACTAATTTCGCCTCTGCACTCCGCAATGATTCCCCACCATCGATCTCCATTCACATATTGGCGGTTCACAGTGATTGCGGGGTCCAATATCTGTGATTTTGGAAGTTCTCTCCCGAATCTATCTAATCCTAGTCATTGATCTTCCATTCCCAACGAGATCAACGGTGTTGGTTGATTGTGGGTCGTGAACTGGCATGTCCGCTAATTTCACCTTCACGCTCCACAATTATTCCCAACCATCGATTTAATCGATCAGCTGGTGTTTGACTCGTTAACTCTAGTGGGTCTTTTAGTCAATCCGATGACTAGGATATCTTTTTCTCCCGATGAACGGCTCGCATCCATATCCGCTATTAGGTTCTTAATTCATCTATGACTCTCGTTACTCTGGTAGTTTGGGTAACTTTGACTATCGTGAAATTTGACACCTCAAAACTTCGAACTCTTGAAGTTCTGAAACCTTCATGAGATAACTCCTTTTAGCTCAGGGTTCCTAGACCCAGGTCACATGGACCTTCAGATGACTCTCGAGCTATGAACTCTAATCTTAGCCGGATTTTTGGTTAAGGATTCGGGTCTGAGTTTAAATTCTTTTAGACTACTGGTCTAAAGGAAAATACCTCCCTAACTCGCATAACTATAAGCTCTTAAACATGGCAAGGTAAACTCGTGAGGTTACCGAAATGGTAGCAATGCTAAGAGGCTTTCGCCGACTATGAAACTATGTTGTAATTCCCTGGAGAAAGCACCTTCAAGAGCTAAACTAGGGCACACGAGAAAAGTAGAAGCACAAGTACTCAAGGAAAACAACGTATATACAAAAACTAACCTTTTCAGTGCAGAACCATTCACAGATAAGTAAATACATGCATGCAACTATTAATTCCCAATTCAGTGCATAAAGTATGGAAACACTTATCAGAACCAGACAATGTGAAGCGACTGTTGGAAAGGGTGTCTATTTCCACCCAACCATAGGCTCAGTCACTCCTATTGGATTTACCACTAGCCACCCCCGAGCTAGACCACAATGTTTTTTTGATTGGATATCTTCTTCCGGCTCAGAAATATATAGGGACGAAGGTTACTCTCCTTCTCCCATCTTAGTCTCTATTTCCTGCAATCAGAACACACATTTTTTCACAATTCTTTCTCGAATCTCAAGGCTTTTGCGCTTGTCTCTATACTCTTTGCAAATTCCTCTCAGTAGCCCCCACACTTTCTTTTATTGCCTTTCCCAAAAATATTGTGTGTGGCCCAAATTCCTAGTCCATGGTCAGGTCTAGAAGCCTTACAGATGGGTCGTTTTCCCCATCCCCTCATTAACTCTTGAGGAGGTCTTCCCACCTACCAGCATGACTGAAATTCATTCCTGGGTCAGAAGGTTGTTCTGATCCTGAGCAATTAAATCCAACAAGGTATTGGTTCGATGGAGGTTAACACAACCATTCATGATCCCCTCCATCACCTTTTCATAGCATCTGCGGTCTCCCTTAGCACATCCCCTTTCCAACAATCATGCAACACGTATCCATTTTCTATTAAAATAACAAAATTTACATTCATCGACCTTTTATACAAAGGTCCATCAAATCAAACATTCACAACTTTGAGTTTTTCATAGTTCCTTGGCCAATATAGTTATATTTACAAACTGGGGGAAACAAGGTGTTACATAATCCTAGGGAAGGAACATAGATTCTTCTTTCGCCTAGTAAATTGCCATTTTTTGAGTGATCAACACACCCTTAAAGCCTTATGAAATTTTATCACTTTTTGGGTACCACTTGTTTTCTTTGACTATCTGAATTGAGTTCACTATGGGGGGGATGGTTTATTTTGTTTTGATGACTCTTATCGATCAAGTCAAATGTGTTTGAACTTGTTAAAAGAAACCTTGCATCTAAAATAATTAACATTGTGACTAATGCGCTTGTGTTCGGCGTTAGCAAAATTCAAGCAGATAAAGTGGCCATACAGTTACACTAATCATCGATCGTCGATGCATCATCGGCTTCGGTAGAAGGAATATTTGGTTTTCATAAGTTATTCTCCATAAATATTCAGGAGATAGTCGATCCCCATCAACATCGACAAAGTACAGGAGGAATAGACATTGACAAAATCCATAAAAAAAACCCGATAGAGATGACTGATGCACTTTCTTGGGGTCGGGGAAAATCTAAAAAGATTAAAAAAATTGATTTTTTCTGCGTTAAAAATATCTTCGATCATCGACTCCCGATACACTTTCGGCATCGGGGAATTTTTGAGAGGGTCAATCTGGGAGCAGTTGGGTAGGTTTATTGTCGATCGTAGATCCTTGATACTTTTCAGCATGAGAAGGATGGGATTGGGTTTTAGAACGTTTAGCTTAACGAAAGTCCCGATTCTGATTAACACGAGTAAATGAAGACGTCAATCTCGAGTGCCATGTGTCTTTATCTCGTAGGGGTGTCGCAGGGCCTAGTTTCGTCCAGAATCATATTAAGGTTACCTATGTCCTAGTCATGCCTCTTAGTCATCCTTGCCATGCCAACTCTATATGGAAAGATCAATCGGCATTGGATATTTTGCAAGGAGATATCAACGAAAAGTGTTTAAACAAAAACCTTGACCTCCAACTCACCAGCTAGACTAGCGAAAAGATGGGATGTTTTCGGCATGAGATATGATCGGTTTCTGACATTTAATAGACCAGTTAATGCTTCATCCCACATTTGTTTCTACCTCATGCGTCGATTGAACAACAACAATTTGAAATCACCTATACTCCACGTTACACCCCGCGCTCGCGCTGTCAACCTACAATTGAAATTAATTTTAACGTATTTGAAGATATGGCGATAGATTTTATAGAAATACACTCATAACTTGAATTGAATGGTCGATGCGACAAGGTAAGTTCATCCCTGTTTAAATCACTAGAATGGCTTTGAACATTTTCATTATGCATACAAGTTTGAATTCCAAAGCATCCGAGGAAGAAAATCAAGCGTCTCAAGATTGTGTCAATTCTCAGATTATCAAAACCAGGTTAAACAAGCAGCTGGAGTATGTGTTAAATTTTTTCAATTTGATGATCGTAATTTTTTATATGCATCTGATTTCTCACACAGTATCTAACTATTTACTAAGTTGCAGGGAAAATGCCTCCGATAAATCCAACCACCGGATGCTCGTCGAGAGAACCCAAGCTAAAGGAAGCAGAAAAAGGTGAAGTTTTTTCTCTTGGCACTATGAGGCAGTTGGAGTATGCTCCCAGGGAAGAGTCGGTCATAAAACCCTCAACAAAGAAATCGTTTGTCAACCTATGGTCTTCGGTGATACAGAAGCAAACATTGGATCCAAAGTAATGCTCCCATAGTGGGGAGACCTATTCAACAGAATCAGCTGGGAGGAGTACCTGGAATGTATCCCACACGGTGATCTGGATGTAAGGACGCTTGACGACTAGGTGTTCCCAAATATCTGATGGTCATACTTGCACATGGTAGCCTGCAAAACCCCAGTTTTCCCATACACAGAGATTTTGAAGTGGGTAATTGACCATACAGATGTGCATAAATTCTTAATCAATGATGAGAATGGTGGGTGTGTTGGAGTTTTCCTTCTGACAAAATTCTATAAGTACTACAAACTCAGAGACCTAGAGGAGAGACTAAAAATAGACTTTGTGGTGAAGTTCTATGAATTCCATGACACCAATCGGTTGATGGCCTCATGGTGGAAGGAAGACAAGAAGTTTAAAAACCAGAGCAATGGCTGGTATGGGACAGTTAACTTGAGGGATCCATACATCTACTTGATGGCTCTCATCTACCGACTGTATGGAGAGAAGGACTACTCCAAGTTTTCGGAAGCATGGATGCCCTTGGCATACACAGTGGTGATCTTTGGAAGCAGCTTCAACTGGGGATAAATAATTTCGAATAAATTGAGCATCTTTGTACAACAGGCTCAGACATCGAAATAAGGGGAAGCACCCACTTTCCACATAGCTTCGTACTTGCTCAATGTTATCTATGAGAGGAATTTCTTCACCAGAATGAATTTAAGCTAGCATGTTGCAAAGCTTCCTATTCATGTTTACTCTAGCATACTATGGGAGAACAAGTACAAAAAATCCTTTGCACTGATTTGCGACGAATTCATCGCACATATTCATTTTATTATATTCAAAAAGGAATGCCCGAGACTATCTGCATTTGCTAAGAAAATGGTAGCAAAGGTAGGCCACTAGTATTGAGATGAACACACAACCTATATCAGGGTGTTTGGGGCCACTGGATCACCATGTCTACTCCCTGCTCACGTCCGAGACCATCTCATTGTGGGATAAATATGTTATCAAACTATCCTACAAGGCTATAACGCCACACTAGTCAAGGACAAGAAGCAGTCTTTCATACCCTATAGGTTCCATGTGGGGTTTTATTTGGTAAAGGACACTACTCAAGACAAACAAGAAGGGTTGAGCCAACTTGAATTCAGGTTCCTGAAAGGTCTATTTCGTAAGCACAACCCTAAAGGATTGGTCCCCCAACATGCTTCACAAGTATCCTCTTGTTGGCCATATGTGCATGACCAATTTGAGGATGAAATTTTCACAAAGTGAGCTCATGACTAGGAGGAGATAGTATAGAGGATGGCCAACCCGAACATGACCAGGTTCAAGGCTATGAGCATGGATGAAAAAGTGGAGACAATAGAACAATTGGCTCAAGAGGCTCTCGGAGTTAGGGAATAAATTAGAGAAGCAAAGACTACATAGGCACAAAGAAGAGGATTTCTCTTTCTAGAAGGGGCGCAGAGGATCATTGATCAGTTACAGAATGACTCAGATCTCATAGAGATATCAAGGATCCCCACTGATATCCCAATCGCAAGCAGAGAAGAGCCAAGTGTCTTAGAGCCAATACAACTTGAAGAAATCACCAAGCCAGAAAACCCTGAAGTTCCATCACCACAGATCAAATCACCAGGGGAAATTTCAACCCATCCTGTGATATTAAGGACACCAGGTAGGACAAGTGTACCAAACCCCTTGTTTGACTTAATAACAATCTATGATGATGAGTAAAGTTCGTACGTTTCCCTGTTGACTCCAATGTAGATTACAAAGGAAAAGGAACCTAAGAGAGCATCTACCCTAGGTCCCGATGCTCCAATTCAAAGCCTTCCGCAGAGTGACCATGAGGTAGAAAGTGTCTTCGACATTGAACTACTTGACTTGCTAAGAACCCCAATGGATAGCTCAAGGGATGAGTTGGGATTGGGTGGTCAGAAAGAGGAAGTTCCACAGCAAGAAATAGGCACATCGACAGCCGATTACAAAGTAAGTACCAGACCTACCCTTGACTTTTCAATTTCGGCCAATACCTCACCATTTGGTGCACAACAAACATAGGTCAAGCCATCGGAACATATGGAATAAGTTCAAGAACTGATCATGGAATAGATACATATAGTCGGGATCCTAGGGGATACTCTGACTTAGGAAGAACAACAAATCCCAGAACCTGTGGATGAGGTCGTCGACATACAAGGGATTGCCAATGATAGAAAAAAAAATCCATCATGAAGAGGACCACTAGGAATATAAGGCTCATCTTATATAGCTCGATTCTAATCACGACGGAGGAGAAGCTGCTCAGCACTGAACACGTCAATACATCAGAACTTATTGATGCAAGAATGGCCATTACGGATGCCACATTAAAGGAGTTGGAGCATCTATGCCATTTAGATAAATACTATCAAGAATCAACACAGGCCACGGTGTTCCTGAGAAGTGAGTTCCAAGAAGATTACACAAAATTCACAAGTGAACGAAACCTTTTCACTGCAGGCATAGCTGATTTCCAAGAGGATGCCCTTATGGTGCTAGCGAACTGCAAGGACGTGGAAAGGTAGTATGAGAAAGTTCATCAAGCAGTAGAAAGGATATATTACATCAGTGCAGTTCAAAAGGGACAAGACTTCAAAGAGCATGGTATTCGGGTGTTGAGGGGTAGCATCATTGATCGGATGAGAAAAGCGGTCAAATACTTGGTAAAAATAGCCCAGGAACCTCAGTGAGAGATTTAGGGAAGTGGACCGAGTACGAAAAAAGCCAAGAAAAGATTAATCGAGAGATGAAAGGCATTGGCCTCCCAGAATTTAGCTCACCCGAAGACTTTGTCGACCTGCATGAGATAGTCAAGAAACAAGCAGAACAAGACTCAGCATGGAAAACAAAAATAGAAAAGGTGGCAAGCATGGCACCAGGTCAAGTACAACAATTCATGGAGCATTTTATTAAGTCTCGAGTAGTTTTGCAGCGACTGAGTGTTAAAATAATCAAGTACAGAGCACAGGCAGTAGAAGTGAAAGAAATTCTTTCAACCCCGATGGACCAACACAGGTTCTCGTATGCCAACACATGCAAGGAACTCTTCGTCAAATGGTGAGAATATGAGAAGAGTTATCCACTTTAGTAAGACTATTTGATGATTCTTAGAGAACATAGAGATGAAATAGCCACGTGGAAATATTTTGTTTTACTTAGATTGCACTTGTAATAGCTATTTTTAGTTAATGATTCATTATAAATAAGAGGATTGACCTTTTAGAAAAGGTTGATGGTTTTGGGAAAGACCCTCATTTTTGGAATTGTAAAGAACTATTTATGAACTACCTTAATTGAGAAGTCATGTTTAGGACCGGAGACAATTTTTTGTTTTTCATCAAAGGCGTTGTGTGATTGGATTGTGGAGGAATTACTTCAAACTTCATTTCATTAATGGATGTTACGAGTAAGATCTTTGTTGATGATTGAAAACATCAACAAAGTTTCGCCTGCAAAGTGTTGCTAAAGCCTATTATTATAAAAACTAAATAATACCAGTAGGTAGGACCCCCTTGAACTATTGGAGAGCATATTTGTTCATTTTTTATGTTGAGATGATGTGTGACACATCTCACATGGTTGATGAAGATCTTGTTGGTATGGGTTATAAATTGAGCTTATGAAGGGTTGATTCCTTATGTTACTATAGCCTATACTATTCATTAATGTCATTACTGTTTGTTCTTATCGCACCTGCATAACCAACATGTTAGTGAAATTATATGAAAGGAAAAATAATATAACAAATGCAAAGAAAAGGGAACTAGTTCTGCAATACGACATGCAAATAAATTGAAGGAAATGAGAAACAATTGCTAGGGGGAGATTTTAAAGCTATCCTAACTATACTACATGCATGAAAATACTTGATGATTATTGCTAAACCCTAGCTAGCAAGTAAATGGTTATGAAATTTTGATTGAATTTCATGTTTAATATGCATATGATTGAAATGTTGGTGGCGCATTTGGCAAGGTGACAATGTTAATGGTTATGCAATAATTAATGGAATTATGTGGCCGATATACATATGGTATGTTTGGATAGATTGAACTTCGGTGGCTCATTTTATAAGGTGGTGAATTTTGATGGTTAGGCGATTTTGTTTGAGTAATATGATGTGAAATGGGACATGGTGATCGCGATACTGGCTTTTAATGTGGTGATGGTTTCAATACATGGTTGATTAGTCATGTTAATGGATAATTTGTTGGAATGTACTGTTGATTTAATGAGATGTGGGTGGAGGTGACGTGTATTTACTGCATGTCACCTTTACTCTTCTCGTTGGCCGCCACCCTAGTTGAGCTATTGTTTGATCTTGTTGTTGTGTTATGCTCCGAAATTTTAGCAAGGAAGAACCGCTCGGCCAACTCTCATTTTAAGGAATTCTATTAACAGGTATGTCCTTTTTTTTGGCCATTTGTGACTTCCCTCTGGTTATGAAATGATTATTGGCTCAGGTGTATGGGTTTGTGTTTTTCCTGAGCATTGCAACTGTGTGAAATTTTGGTTCTTGAATGAAGAGTGGATGGTTCTTCCTGTAATATTTTTGAGTTCGTAGAGGTTATTGGTCTTCCTGGTGATAGCTCTCTGTTACCACTACTGGTTTAGTCGGAGGGTTTTTGTTTAAGTCATGGGTGGATATCTATCTTCATGCAATGTCACTAAATCTAGTCTCTGGATTTATTGGGTTTTATGGTCGAAGGTTTTCTGCGTCACTATGTTGTGTTTCACTTTGGCATTGGTTGTTTCCATTGCTAAGGGTAATGAAGTGAGTGTTCTGTTCTTAACTCAGCCTTGTATTCACCTTAGTATTGTGGTAGTTTGGCTAAAGACACAAGGGATATACCATGTGTGCATTAAACAAACTGCTCGGCCGAATGAGAGCCTCCCCTTTTTTTTGGGTCCCCTGTCATGAATTGTTACCTATCCGCAAATGAGTCATGTCTCTCTCTGTGTGCACACCCTTGGCCTCGAAAGTTCCACCATTACGAGGAGTTGGCTCTACTCCCTGGTGTTAGCTACAGACTAGACCCTTAACCCTCCAGTCTCGAATTTTGTAAAGGAAATTGTCGTGCCTACCAATTTTCTATCGGTTATCATAGATCGAATGTATGGTCGCTTACTTGTGAATATGAATTCGCCCATTTGGTCGTATGGTAGTCCTGTTGTTTCAAAATTGATTTATTGCATCTATGATGATAAGGATGAACCCTTCATTTCCAATTTCACTTTCAAAAGATACATCCACCCTCCTTATGTTAATAGTTCGGTATTGTTACTGGAAAGGGCCTTTGGCCCAATTCGATTAGATGTGTGGGTAGGCATAGCTACCACTACTTGTTCGGTTGATTGATTTTCCACAACAGTGGTGAATTTTTTGGTTGATATACAGTCACTATTATTTGCACTAATAATTTTCGGATGATAGTTGGCATTGGTTACAAATGCTTGGCGTTGCTCACGCATGTCGCGTTGTGTGTTTGGTATTTTGCAAAATGATTATTGGACTAGGTAACTATAGAAAGTATATCCATTGCATCCTTGTGCTTGTTGGTTGTATGGACCTGAGTGTGCACAGAATAGTCGATCACGGTGTGACTAAATCGAAGCAATCTTATATTAAATTAATGTCTTAGCTGATAGGTTCAGTTATTATCGTGACTGTGTGTTTTTTGTGCTAAGTGGAAATGTTGCGCCGTTGAGTTTTGTTGAGTTGTGCACTGTGTGTGATATGGATAACTTGTTTTTAATACTCAGGGATACCCACGGAGTTTTAAGCATGTTATTTATTGCAATCGACCACTGGTTAAAGAAATCATGTTGTTGATGACAGTCGTGTTGGATAGGTGGTCCAGCTTTTAAATCAGATTGAATTGTTTTTCTTTTACAGTGGAAGAACTACATTGCCTGGGGAAATTACCATGTGCATAGCTTGTGTCTAAATGGTGGTTGTTGGTTGTATGATTAATTTTCATTTCAGGTGTGGCAATTTGGTCTTGATTATTTTGGTTACTGCATATATATGTTAACGAATATCATTGCATTTTGATGGGCTCTATTGCAGTAATAGTGACTTCATTATTATTTTGAGAACATGACTTTTGAGTATAGTTGTGAATTGAAGAAATGCATGGGAAGCAGTTGATTTTGATAATTATAATTGGAAATGGGTCTTGTTCGTAAATTGATTATGAAATTCAGAGTGTGTGAATGAAGGGAACAAAACCTCTTGCAAACTATATAGGATGCCCGCTATTTTGTGATGGCACTGTGTGGGACATTTGATTTTGGATAGTGAACTTGTTAAATACACATAAATTATTATTTAGTCAAGTGATTGATGGTTGATGCATCTCCTTTCATAGAATGTTTAATGGATCACTTAATTAATTCCATGAACAGTAACCATCCTTCTTCCCTTCCATTATTTCACTTTCTGCTAATTACAAACCCCGTCACCTCCCATATTCTTTTTTCACTCCATGTTCTAAGATTGATTACAGTCAAGAGAATTTCTTTGTTAAAATGGATGAAAGTGGCAGTGTATTGTGTGGATTGCAGTGAATTTTTATTGCTTTGCTTTACAGTTGATTGTTTTTGTCATTGAGCAATGACCATGCTTCTCCCCTTTCATTATATCATATTTTTTCTCAATACAAACCCCTCACATATCCCAGAACCCTGTTTCACCCCCATGCTCGTTGATTAACAGTAAAAAAAATTGTATGGATTGGATTGCATGAGTCTGATACATTCTAAGCCAAATCTATTTCATATTTTTAAGATTTTTCATGTATGTCTATGTAAAATACTATTTTCTAATCGATCACGCATGTAGAATGGTTTTTTTCAGTTGAGGAAGCCATGATCGAGGAAACAGAGGTAGAGGTAATTGGAACTGAGTCCCAAGAAGGCCTAGGTTCTCCATACATTTTGATGTTGATTCACAATATCTTGTCCAATTGTTTCATGTCGGATTCTTCAATTGGATTGGGCAGGGAATAATCCAACCTAGGCCTGAAAGGCCTCCTTTCCAAGCCCCGCAAGAACCCAGTATCCCTGCACCTCCTCATGTTTCATTACAACTAGAGGTCCCTGAAAATGATGGATGGTAGGAGATTGTCCACCTGACAGTCTCCCAACAGCGTGGCTGGCCCAACTTGTCTTTGCCTCCTCCTCCGTCGGTTAACCCCATTACCCAAGTTTCCCCTAACCACTCGCCAGTGCAATCCTCCCATGCTAGCAAGAGGATAGAAAAAGAAGCATGCTAAGGTTTTCTCTTTGAGTTTGTGTTGAGACAGTTCAGTTTTCATTCATTCATATATTCATCAAAGCCTAATTCTCTTTTGTGATAGCAAGGTATTATTGTAGACAACAATATTCAGGGCTAAATCAAATCATTCAGACACTTTTTTTTCAGAGGTGTTGATCTATCTTTGATAGTCTGTGTAGACTTGTCTATTTGTGAATTAATTTCCATGACTGATAAAGGGTATTGTGCAGATTCGAGTGGGGAGAAATCTGTGGCAAGTTGATCCAGCTTTTAGAGTTTAGTTTTGGTTTTCTGTCAGAGATCCTTTTGTATGTTCCATCAGGGATGTCTAAGTTTGAATTTGGTCCAAGATTTATGTATGAGATTTTGTAAAGAAAATGACTTTTTGGTGATTTGGAATGAAATAAAGGATTGCTTTATGTCTCATATATATTGATTATCATACTGGTGTCTTTACTTTTGTTCTTACATTTATTTCAGCAACTATTATATTTAGAAAATTACATAAAAAGTGAATTTCCAACAAGCTTTTTATTGATAAAAGACTAGCCTAAGCACTCGTAATTAATACTTGTGAGTTAGGATGTTATTTTTTTTGGCTATAAACATAGGGTGATATTCCCGTCTACTTTGCTTTAGCCAAGTAAAGTCTGAAAATGCTTGAGTAAGATCAATTCATATATTTTCCTCAACAAGCTTCTGAATCTATTGATAAGTTAGTTGTTTCAATATTTATTGTAGTTCTTGTGTCTAATGATGAAATAAAATCATTGTGTTAATGTGTGATTAATTCTAGAGCTAAGGAAACTATTTTTATTTCCATCATCCTATTGCATGCGTGTTTTCTTATTATAATTGTATCTCAGTCAATAATTGAAATACCAGCAAGTTAATGTATTAGTACTAGGCTTTTCATAGGTTTGAATATCTTTGTATGCATGTTTGAGCACAAGGGTTATCCCAAGCTCAGCCTTCTTCAGTAGTTAAGAACCCCCCTTTACTAGTTGGTTTATACTAGCACACATCTTTTGATTAGATCCATCTAATAAAATAAAAGACAAAAAGAGAACGTTTAAACTGAAGGAGGAAATTTCATAATAAGATATCATGTCAATCACAATGTAAATGCCATCAATAAATTGGCCATATCAAAAGATCTGGAGAACCATTCCACCATCAAATGTTGCATAATCTAATTTGGCCTTTGTGGCAAGTTTGGTTCTTGTTGTTGAGTTAAAGGGATTTAGGACCCCTCAACAGGCCCATACTTCAGATTTGAGTTTTAAAGATAAGTTCAACAAACTACATACAATTTTTCAATAATCATGGGTAATGCAATGATTCCAAAATTCTAAAAGATATAACCCACTANTTGAGTTAAAGGGATTTAGGACCCCTCAACAGGCCCATACTTCAGATTTGAGTTTTAAAGATAAGTTCAACAAACTACATACAATTTTTCAATAATCATGGGTAATGCAATGATTCCAAAATTCTAAAAGATATAACCCACTATTTCTAGTACTTGTAATCTAACATGCCCTTTTCAAAGAGCCAAATAATGAGATAAATTATTTTACCAACTAGACACTTCAGATTAGCTTTGGTTTAACCATGGGTTTTCACTTTTATTAACAAACAAATATCTACATAAGTGTGTCCCTCATCTCTCTTTTCCCGACATTACTTCGTTGTGAGGGAGCATCCATATCCCTGATGAAGTAGCCTTGGTACCATACAAGCATAACCTCATTGTTAGCATGTGTCCATATCCCCGACGGGTTTACTTGTACTTCCCACACTATTAATAATGCTTTCAACTTCCTTTTTTATTCCAGAATATGCTCACCCTTTTAGATTTTAGATATATATATGAATATGCACATAGGCTATGAAGGAAGTGGGGTGATACGAGAATTGTTTTGATTTGCTGAGTAGATGTTATGCATTTTAGTTTAACACATAGGTCTCCCCAAAAACCATCATAGTATTGGTAATTTTATTAATGTGAAGTGGATGGAGCTCAAAGAAAAGAGTGTATAGAAACTTTCCTATACTTATGGATTATCATGGTACGCTCAGGATGCACATGTGGTCCACCACAACTATCAGTCCATACCTACAGCTGAGAACTTTATAAATGTTCATTCAGATAGAGAAGCCCATGCATCTTATGAATCGATACAAAAAAAAAAAAAAACTTTAGTATGTGATCAGAATTGGACCAGCCCCTCACTCAAATTTAAAGAGTAATCCTCAAGGTAGACTAAGAGTCAAAATAGATCAGAGAAATGCTAGCATTCAAATCGAAAGATGGAAGAAATATGTACAAGCAGCAGGAAAGCGCTAAAACTAAGTTGAATTCATGAAAAGGATAATTAAACTAAAAGGAATTTGAATCTATGGTGTCAGTCGTCAAAAGGATGAAAATTTTCAGAAAAATAAGAGTAGAACCCAGTAGCAAGTAATAAATATGGTGGCAGCAAAAGAAAAGTGTTTTCAACGAAATATTGGGGAGGAATCCAAGGGTAATAACCAATCAATACATGTGAACCATTCAATATTGATCCCAACAGAAAATTTCCCAAATTTGAGGTCTGAAATGAAAGACAAAGAAGATTACAAGAATTGATGATATGCTGTAAAAGATTTGCAACACAATTCTCCAATCCAACTATCACATACAAGTTCTTTCATTCAGTCCAACAAAACAAGTTTCCAGGAATCAAGAAACATGGTTTAATGTAGATTCTCAATCAAAACATATTTTAAAAAACCAATTACATGGAACATTCAACAAACCGTAAGCTCTTGAGATTTCATGATATAAGCAATTCCTTTGCAATTTTTAAAACATTGAATTCTCCAATAAAAAAATTACATTTCATACCAAAGAGTCATTTTCTCTTTGCCATAAATGATATTCATTCTAATAATTCAAAGAGATATTACAATTATGGAGGTTATCAAAAAGTCATTAAAATGACTACAAACAACGCCTAGATCATAAAAGAATATGCAAATAAATGAATGAGAATATAGTTTTGATCAGTTATTGAGTTGGTGATAATGTTGGTGCACAAGCCATTTTCCCAACCTACATATGAAAGAGAATGTTGTGATCATCTCTTAGATAGTTTGGTAATAACTCTTCCTCTAAATGACTAACTTATTAAAATGAAATTAAACTAAATTGAAAAGTAAAGACCGGAATTAAAACTAATTCTAGGAAAAGCATGCTAAGCTAAAGTAAACTTAAACTAAGTTGGATGTCATAAAACTATGTGTAAATTCCATTGCAGTCATCAAGTATTCATTACTTGTCCATTCAATCAAATATCACATCCTTCTTCCTGAGATATGAGCACTATGTGATTTCCCTCAAAATTCCTTTCACCAAACGACTTTAGTGTCATGATTGTTGCGAAATTTGTATCTATGGACACAATATCTTGTTCCTAAAATCATAGTCAATCAAAATTATAAAAAAAAAGGACCATTAGACTCCAATTTCATTTATATTCTAAATATGTCAATCCATCAACAAAATTCAATCATAAAAATATGATTCAAAGATTGTCAGCATTTCATATCAAGGTATGTGTTTCCCATGATTATTAATGATAATGATGTGAAAAATTAACATAATCATATTCATCCTTGTGAGAGGCAATAGGAAATAATCGTGAAATGATAGAAATTAAGACACTTCAGAAAGTTGTGAATGATCTCAAGTCACGACCTAGATGGATTGACTCCCCAACCCAAGTGAAAATTAGGAATAAAAATTGAATAAAGTGAGTAAGATAAGATTTCTAATAGATAATCAGGTTGGCATGATGGGAAAGTTCATGAAATTGATAGTCTCAAGCTCTCAAGAGTATTCCAAGTAGATAAACCATAAACCAATTCCTTGAGCTTACACATGTCAAAGAATAAGATGAAAGTGAAATGAAAAAGAAGAGTGTGTATATTGTCTCTCCACTAGATAGGTTTTTCGTTCAAAGAATGATACATAATTCAGAAAACAAAAATAGCAAACTCATGAGTAAGAGGGATCAAAATAGAATATGTATCGGCATGACCCAAACATGTTATATTTTCTAATTATGAATAAATTGATCTAGGTTTCAAGGAGTGGTGAATCGTGTGGGGCCCAATAGATTGACAAGTTACAACCCACAAGGAATTTACACCTTGAAAATTATTACCATGGCCAAGGTTGAAAAAGATGTTGAGAACTCAAAATCTCAGAAGTTTCATTTAGATCTTCCACAAAGGTATTTACAACTCCTAAATGATTTCAACATGATGATATAAGTGAGAAATCATTTAGCCATGATAAAATTTATACCAATCAAGAATGTAACCATAATGAGCGACCAAAAATCAGCAAACCCAAAGGATGAAAAGATACTCTTCAAGAAAATATTAGGTCTGAAATTTTCATGATTGACAATGTTAGAATTCAAAACTTAGTTGACCAGTGACTTGGGGAATATAAAGATTGGTTCCTAATTTATTTCTGGAAAATATATTAGCAGAGAGATTTAAATAGCCATGATGTCTAGAATTGTCAAAAAATGCATTTAGACAGCGTGAATGAAAGTCTTTTGATGTTGTGTGTGAGAGGAATCTTGGGTGAAGAGAGCTGCAAGATAATAGATGAAAATCCTCCTTGAAAACTAACTAAAAAAAGAATAAGTTATATGCATCCAATGCCCAGAAATTAAAACTAAAAGTGCTAATAGAAAACAACTAAAATGAAATAAAAATCAACTAAACTTGTTATGCTAAAAAGGTCTATGCAACAAATTAATGTTGGCTGAAAGTAATCAAAGAAAAATATACACTATTTGGAAAAACTCCAAAACCAAAGTAAAATAATATTCTAAAGAGATTCCAAGGAGTTGGAGTGGCTTGGATTTCATATGGGAAGATTTTAGTCACTCAAACTTTCAATTTACTGTGTATGGGACATCAAAATCAGAACTTAAAAAGAATATCAACCAAGCAAACTTTTCTAATTAGAATCATGTAAATGTGAATATAAGACAAATCAGAGTGCCCATTTTCACTACAAGAGACACTGAATAGTATCCTAATTTAAAATATCCCACTTGCAAGATGCCATGATGCATTGAAAATGATTTGACATGGTGATCATGCATAAAATCGGTGATATGAAAATTACCCATAGAAAAATTTGAGGATGAGATAAAGTAAATTTTCCCCATATCAAAATTAAATTGGAAAATCCAATTAAGGGAAAATTAGTGTGCAATCCTTCCATTTCTTTCCATCTCTTCTGAGATATCATTTATTGATCTACCAACAATAATGAAAAGAGAATGTAAACAAAAAACTAATTAAAAACTAGAAAGCAAAGTTAAATTGTGCAAAGGAAAGACATTAGTGTATTCTACTCTACTCCTACTCTACGCTACAATGGCTAAACAATAAACTATGTAAAATCATAATGTCAATGTAGCCATCCAAGTAATCCCAAGCCTGCAAACATATGTTCAGGACATAAGATCAGTAACAACACTTGGAATAAAAATAGATTAAAAGTAGGAAGAATTAAAACATTAAAAACTCTATTCACCATATTAAACATGTCATTGTGACAATTCATGGGAAATCAATACAAGTAAGATCTCACCAACCATGCTTCAATTCCATCATAAAATTTACCATTACTACCATAGAATTGATAGAAGGAGTTCAATGGAAAGTAGCATACCGAATGAGAATTGTGCATAGATTTCATGTGAAGTGTGCTTGGTGAGAACATATTCATGCCAATAAATTTGTTTATCCTTGAATACAAGCGAAAATAATAAGGGAATGACATAACCATCGGCATAGAACGAAGTGTATCATTATCTTGGCAAGCATCCTTGAACTCATACTTCAAGTAACCATCAACTTGAGACAAGTTTGTTGAAATAAATGATCTGCATGGGCTAGTTTCCACCATGGCACGAGAGATCATTTCAAAACAATTGTGTGATATACTAGTATAAATAATATCAGGTACAGGGTTACTTGAACAAGAAGATTCTCTACTAATCAGAAATGAAGATGAAAAGGGAGAAGACATGGTCTGATACACATCTACTACAACATTCCCTTCATCCCATGAGAAAGGTTGATAAGGCTTGGTTGTGATTAGTTCATGGGAAGAGGCCTTATCCTCTCTATCTTCTACATGTACATTTCCCCCATCAAGTATTTCAAAAGGAGTTAGCCCCTTTGAGTCTATTTGAGTCAGATGATGGGTGGTTTCCTGCAAGGTCAAACCATTAAAGACATTAGGATATAAATAATAATAAGTGGAAGAATTGAGAGAATTAAAATATTCTTTAGAACAAGAAAAAAATTCAGAAAATTTTCAGAAAATGATTCCCTGAATGGTATTTCCTCTTCCTTAAGAACATCGGTGATCGATTGCGGATCAATGGGCTCCACACTAGGCATGGTTTCACAATCGATATTTTCTTCCTCAAGATGGTTTTCCTCTTCCAAGTGAAAAGTAGATTGTTGAGATAAAAAAGGTATATCCTGCATGTTTATTCATTCTCCTGAAGTGAAAAAATTAGTGTGGTTGTCTTGCTCCTGTACCATATGAGAATTTGAAATATCTTCCAAAGCACATTCATGGTTAGAAGAGAGAATCAATTCATAAGTGTCATTAGAAAAAAATATTTTAATAAATGATCTATTAACAGTAGGGAAACATTCTTGCTCCATGTTAGTTATATCGGGAGAATTTGTAATAGCAAAACAATACAAATCAACATAAATTAATTTCAAATTATCCATGTGTGAGGAAGAGTTCATTTTAAGTGTGTCTAGATTTTCTTCATTAAAAAAATGATCAACTTTCAAGTTTTGATCCATATCTCCCACCTCCATTTCTTGTGATGGGAAAAAAGAGAAAGGATAATGAGAGACTAACATAACCATCAGTGTGACCCGAAGTGTCCCATTATCAATAGGAAAATCCTCCTCTTGGGAACCTACAAAAAAATCTGAACTTGAATTTACAACACAGGAGGTCTCTTTTTCGTCACAAGAAAAGAAAGGGGGGATGGAGTGATGAGAGGATACATATGCTTCTTCCAAAAAATAATTCTCTCTTTTATATTTATCCCCTATAGTAAAGAAATATCCGGACATATGAAGTCCATCTAAACCATTAGCATTTTCATTTAAATCCAAATCAGCATGTGAAGAAAGATTAAAATGTGATTAATATTTTTCATCCATTGATTTGTGTGTTTCATTAATAAGAGAAAATAAACAAGAAAACAAATCATTGTTAGAGGGCCTATCATCCAAAGAAAATCTACAACAAAGATGAGTAAATCTGATAACAAAATGCTCAAAGGATTCATCTTCATTCTTCTTTAGCTCTAAAATTTATGCACACAAATTATCATAATCGTAATTCTCAAAAGCATGCAAAAATTCAAGAATAAATTGTTCCCATGTGTGAATAGAGGTGGTCGACAAAGTCTCGCACCATATCTTAATTCAGATTGAAAAAGTGAGAGTGAACAACCTGCAAATAGTATTTCTATCAATCATATTATGGGAACATCAAAATTTCCAAAAATGTAAAGCATGTTCAAATGCATATATTTTACTCTCACCATCAAATCTAAGTTGTGACAAGAAATGTAAAATATTTATAGGAGGTTTGGGAGGTACAGTACCAGAAAACACCTTCATAAAGGGATATGGGATGGATCCATTAGTAAACTAAAACAAAAATTAACAATAATGACTCCACAGCCTCAGCTTATCATATGACCCTCCTTCTAGCACCATTTTTGTTGATTGATCTGAATGGTCTGTCAAGCAGATGAGGGAGAATGCCTGATGGCAAGTCCCAATCATACCTACTCTCATTTGGTGTAGCGTTTCCCATGATTTTATGGGCCTCACTACCACTCAAAATTAAAACAAATAAAAGGGGAAAGACAACGGACTACCCCCCAAAGAGTTATATTTAATCGTAAAGATAATAAAACTAAAACCAAACTAATCTAATCCTAGCTAGTTCTAATCTATCCCGAGAGAAAAACTAGAAGAGTGACTACAGCGAGAGATAATATCATTAGAATCAGAAAAAATTCATGTATGTTAATGATATCTGATAGCAACAATGTTGCAAATACACAGACAATTAGTTGTACAATGCATCTATAACATCATTTATGTACCCACAAGGAAACATGTGATAGCATAAGCTGATAGAACAAAGTGCATAAATAATTAATACAACAAAATCCTAACTACTCAAGGAGAAGATAAATGCATAAACAATAGTCTCATGTACACACATCAACATCACATATTTATGAAATGCCTCTTTCTCTTTATTACTCAAAAATAATAGTAAATTTCAGGGATGATTTTAGGGGCTTAATTTCACTCATAAGCTAATTTTCCATGGTTTTTCCAAAAACAATATTTTCTATTCTAAAAAATATTTGCCCAAATTCTATAGGGAAAAATTATTTTACCTTAAAAATCGCCAAAATTTTATGCAAACTATATAAAATCATTAGAAATTTGAATATTTTGAAAAAAATATCGCCAAAATTTGATGGTTGGCATATGAAGGATTATTAAGATTCGCCAAGGTTTCTACATTTTAAAATAAATTTCCATCCTTAAAATCATCCCTGAATAGTATCATCTTTTGTTACAAAGGGAAAAAGTCCTTCTTACATCCTATGAGTTCTCTTTTATTAGACAATAGAGAGACTCTTCAGTTCTCATGGTTGTTCGTTTCATTTTTCCCCCAATTTCTTTTTTACATTTCGAAAATGTATATGCGGGTGTTACAAATGGAATAAGAAGAGACCCCTAGGTTGTTACTTTTGTCCTATGACAACTTACAAATGATATTCGTTAAAAAACAATCATTGACTTTTCCCATTGGAATTATATTCTATTCCTTGAACATTTATGGGAATTTTTGGCTTCAACCTTCTTAATGTGATCATTCTAGCTTCTTTTTCTTTTTCTCATATTTCTGTCGATCCCTTGTCGGCCTAATTTCGTTGCTTGTAGCTCCAGATATGATTTCTTGAAGTCTGCATATATGGTTCTTTTCCCAAAATTGAGTTCCATCCATGATTTTCATTTCCAAACCCTTTTTTCTCTCACTACACCATAAATTTCCATCCCAGCCTATTCTCCTCTTCTCCATCTTTCCATTGAGCTATCCTAGGCCTTATTTCGTTACTCGTAGATCCAATTATGACAATATGAAGTCCGCATAGTCCATTTTCCCCCCAAATTTGTGGCTTATTTTTATATGCAATTTATAAAATTTCCTATCACTTTAATTACCTTACAACATCCTCCATTGAATTCCTATACTCAATACCTTTCCAACGAGGTATCATGGGCTCAATTCCGACACATATAGCCCAAGATATTGTCGTTTAAAAAATGTTGTTTGAATGGTATTTCGGGAAGATTTGGTCGGGTCGGGAAAGTTGATTGGATCGGGAAAATTTGATCAGATCAGGAAGATACAGTCAGATCGAAGGACTGGTCAGAAGGTATTTGATCAGGTTGAGAATGACCTAATCATAAGAGATGATCGTCATCAGGAGAATCTAATCGGAAATGGGTTGATCGGGTCGAGAATGACCTAATCGGAAGAGTTGATCATTGAGAAAGAGATGATCATCGTTGGGAGGATGTGATCAGAAATGGGTTCATCAGATCAGGAAAATTGGTCGATTCAGAAGGAGATTATCGTCTTCAAGAGGATTTGATTAGCATGATCTGTAGCATTTTGGAATGGACGAATTTCAATGACGAAGAGGGCTCCAAGATTAAATGTGGGCTCAACGGGCTATGTGGCAAGTTCCATGTCATCGTCCATGTTAGTTCCATGTATGATGGTACCAATGACATGGGGCCACGTGGATGCCACATGGTAGTGAGGTGGCAATGGTGGATGAAAACCTTGAAAATTTAGAAGGCCATAACTTTTTATCTAGAGGTCGGATTTGAGCATGGTTACAACCATTGGAAATCTATTGAAAAGTGGAATCCAACTATGGTATTTGTTTATGGAAAATAATCAAATAAAATAAGGGTTAATTTTTATACCTCACCAACCTAAGAGAAATTAGGGGGTTGTCTATGTAACAAAAACCGAGGGGACGAAGATGAAACGTCACGTGACAAATAAACATTACAAATAGTGATGGATGTTAAGAGGATATCGATGCCAAACGGATGTAGGACACATGCCACTATAGTCAAGATAAACATCTCAGAGGGAAGATATGTTAGGATCACAAAGACATGGAATACGATCAGTTCAAGGTATAGGTCCTCATGCCAGACCACAATGTGTGATACTGATTACGACAAATAGTGAACATACATTAGGAAATGACACAAAGAGACCTTGAAGCTCAATAGACCTTGAGCATGGGTTTTACGAGAGAGAGAATGCCAAAAGAGGAACTCGGTAGAGATCAATCTAAAGAGGCTCGGGGACAGGAATGCAAGAGAGGTGGATCTGATAGAATTGGGAGCTTAGGATATCAAGGAAAATGTAAGCCAAGGTAGCTCGCTTCTTAATGGGGGATAGCCTGGTAAGGATCAAATTCCTAGACAAAGATCAAAGCTCTGGCCTCATCACCACAATGGTGATAAAAATACAACTCTGGATGAGGCTTGGGAAAGACAATGTAACATCCCCGGCCATCAACCCACTTGTCAGGCAACGCTACTATGTGGAAACATTCTCATACTTATATAGTATGCATTTAAATGAAGTTAAATGGCTTAACAGAGTAAACATACAATTATTGCTAACATGCAGAATCAATGGAATCAACAATAAATATCATCACAACGGAATACATGATAATATTGCAAGCATCACAGACATGCATTTTAATTGAAATTAAACACATGCATATACTTATCTTTGAAACTGTAGTAACTCCACCAACCACGTGCAGACTTTCCATGAACCTCCCAGCCTTATACCTCACTTCTCATCACGCTCAACAGTGGGTCAACCCCGAGCTGGGACTAAGCTCCACCCAAGGTAAGGGAATTCTAGACTAGGCTGAGGTTACAGGAAAATTGCACAGACAAATCGAAAGGATTCTCCCCAGAAGCCTTCTTACGCCCTATACTCACGAACTCTCATTCCCCACATGCCTGTTCCACTCGGGAGTATACACCTTCACAAGCACAGTCCATCGGTGCTTCACCTCCCCTCTAGGCCTCAACAACAGGTCGGATCAATAATTCTCAGAGCTCTGTAGCTGGTGCTGGACTCTCCCTGGGAGAAAACCACTTCCCAATAGACTCCCTCACCTGGAGAGAGTTTCTCACGGGCCTAACAACTTGCCTCTTCTACCACGGGCCTGACTACCCAGTTCTTCAATCTGTTTTCAACTCAATTACCGCAAGTTCAAGATAACAGCAACAACAACAACTTTTGGCTAACTCACGGGTGACAGCAGCAACATGAAAATTGGGTGTGGAACCAGGAAACGGCAACATGCCACTAAGACACAGCACAGTTCAGGTAACACCCTTTTGCAGGATGCGTGACAAGCAATTCACACATAGTTCAAACATAGACTCAACAGTTCAGGTAGAGGGTGTATTGACTTCTTAAGAAAACATCATAGGCTTCGGGTTTCAGAGCTGTGTGAGGCTTACATAACTTAAACGCAGAGATCCTCAGTTCAGACCATGGACGGCATAATGGGGAATGAACCCCCATCACGGCTAAATTATTGGGTTAAACTGCATGTGCTTGGGCCGACACATGTCTCCCATGAGGCTATATGCGCTCCATCATCACGTGTTCTATTTTGCACACGTTCCCCCTTTCCAGGAACTTAGGATAAAAACCTATATTTCACATAGCTTTTGGAATAATAATAAATTATTATTCCCAAGGAATTAAGCTCCTAAGCTTAGCCCCTCTTTCCAACCTTTCAGCCCCTTTTTCCCTTACCCTCTTTGTGGAAGCTTAGTCCCCCATCACTCTTTCTTCACAGCAATGTTCATATATTATACTAATGATTTTCATAATTACATATACAAAATTAGGCTTATGGCCTTAATACTTAGGCTCTCTGGCCTAATAAACACATAATCCCACCATATTATCAATACTTGGCTCACCAGCCTACAAAACATGATTTGCAATTCATAAACATGATTACAACAAGGCTTGTTCTTGGGGATATTACAATCCCCTCCCCTTATTTTTTCACTGTCCTCAGTACAACTTTCACACATTATCGGCAAGATTTTCAAAATCTTCAAAAAGATGCGAGTATTATGCTCGCATAGCATCCTCATGCTCCCATGTCATGTGCTTAGGACCGTACCAAGTCCATTGGATCTTTACAAGCTCCATGGCTCGATTCTAGAGCTGTTTGCTTTTCTGGTCCAATATGCGCACAGGATGCCCTTGTAAGACACCTTCTTGTTCCACTTGAATCACATTCTAATCAATTACATGATTAGCATCAAGTATATATTTCTTAAGAAATGAAACATGAAACACATTATGTACATTCATAGATGCAGGTAATGCAAGCATATATGCAACTAGCCCAATCCTTTCTAGGATTTCAAATGGCCCACAAAATCTGGCTGCCAACTTGGTGCAATTTCCCAGCTTCAGGGAACTTTTGTTATCTTTTACTTTCAAGAAAACATGATCGCCCACTTTAAACTCTCTGTGGATTCTATTCTTATCAGCATAACTTTTATTCTTGTCTTGGGCAACCTTTAAATTCTGCTTAATTTTTAGCATTTGTTCTTCCATTTCCTTGAGCAACTCTGGCCCAACTACTTCCCTGACAGCTGGATTATCCTAGCTTACTGGAGTATTGCACTTTCTTCCATAAAATGATTCAAATGGGCTCATCTTCAATGATGCTTGATACCCATTATTGTAGGTGAATTCTACCAAGTGCAGGTAGTCTTCCCATTTTGATGGTTTGTTTATCACATACATCCTTAGCGTGTCTTCTATTACTCTGTTCACCCTCTCTGTCTGCCCATCAGACTCAGGATGATAAGTTGTGCTAAAGTTCAGATTTGTCCTGAATCCTTTGAACAACCCCTTCCAGAAATTTGAAGTAAATTTCGGGTTTCTGTTAGACACAATTGTCTTGGGGATACCGTGCAATCATGTTATTTCCTTCATAAATATGTTGGAAATATCCACTACCTTGAGAGTAGTCTTTAACATAATGAAATGGGCAACTTTCATAAACTTTTCCACCACTACCATGATTGAATCATGTTTCTTGCATGTTCTAGGCAATTCTGTGATGAAGTCCATTGTCACCACTTCCCACTTCCTCTCAGGAATGGGCAAAGGTTGCAGCAACCCTAATCGGTGCCTATGCTTAGCTTTAACCTTCTAGAACTCCATACATATGGCGATGTATCCAAAAATCTATTTCTTCATACCTGGCCAAAAGTAATGGCTCTTGACTGCTACCATGGTTTTCTGATATCTAGGGTGCCCTGCATAAGTCACATTATGCATTTTATGCAAAATCATATGTTTCAAGTCCTAGACATTAGGTAGATAAATTTTCTTTTTGTACAGAAGTCTTCTGTCAGTTTCCAATTTATAATTTTCCACTTTCTGTGGCATCTCACCTTGTTGTAGCTTTGCTACCAGCTCCATGTACTGCAAATCTGCATTTGTAGCTTCCAAAATTTTGCCCTTTATATCAGTTATGTACATGCTAATGGTTGTAGCATGTAATAAGTACTCTCTTGCTGAGTGCATCAGCCACTTTATTCTCCTTCCCTTTGATATGCTTGATATCAAAATCGTACTCACAGAGAAACTCCAACTACCTACTATGCCTAGCGTTCAACATTGGATGATTGAACAAATACTTTAGACCATTATGTTATGTTCTCAGTTCGAACCTCCTTCCCATGAGGTAATGCCTCCTCTTCTTTAGAGCATGTACTATGGCTGCCAAATCCAAATCATGAGTGGCATAGTTCCTTTCATGTTCTTTCAACTTTTTGTATTCATAACAAATTACAAATCCATTCTGAATGAAGACTCCTATTAGTCCTTCTTTGCACACATCAGTGCATACCATGAAATCTTTGTTTGGATATGAAATCCTCAATACTAGAGCATTGGTTAACAATTGCTTTAATTGCTGAAAGATTTTCTCACAATTTTATGTCCACTGAAACTTCTTCTCCTTCCTTTGCAAGGAAGTGATAGGGTGAGCTATCCTCGAGAACCCTGCGATAAACCTTCTGTAATAACCGGTTAATCCCATAAAGGATCTGACTTCTGTCACATTCTTTGGCACTGACCATTCTCTGATGGATTCAATCTTCTCAAGATCTATAACTATCCCATCCTTCGAGATAATATGCCCCAGGTAATGGATCTTCTTTTGATAAAATGAGCATTTTCTCAACTTGGCATACAGGTGGTGTTCTCTTAGCACCTGCAACGCCATCCTCAGATGTCATTCATGCTCTTCCTCTGACTTGGAATACACCAGAATATCATCCAGGAAGACTATGACAAACTTGTCTAGATAGTCCCTGAATACACCATTCATCAGGCACATAAAAACAGCGGGTGTGTTCGACAACCTAAATGGCACCACTATGAACTCATAATGACCATACCTTGTCCTAAAGGCGTTTTTGTTGATGTCTTCATCCTTTATCCTTACCTGGTGATATCCTGACCTGATGTCTATCTTCGAAAATATATTTTCATCCTTCAATTGATCGAAGAGGTCATCAATCCTCGACAGAGGATACTTGTTCTTAACAGTTACTTTGTTTAATTGTCTAAAATCAATACACAACCTCATCATTCTATCCTTCTTCTTCACGAATAGGACTGGGGCTCCCCAAGGTGACACACTTGGGTGTATGTAACCCTTCTTCAAAATCTCTTCAAGCTGCAATTGCAACTCTTTCAACTCTGGCGTACTCATTCTGTAAGGAGATTTCGACACTAGAGTTGCTCTAGGCATCAAGTTTACAGAGAAATCAATATCTCTCTTCAGAGGCAGTCTGAGTACCTCCTGAAATACATGTTCAAACTCTTTTAGTACCGCATGATCTCCAATATTTGAGACTTCATCCCTAGATTCTTCCTCCACATGGGCTGCAAATAATTGACATCCTTTTCTGTAGCACTTCTTCAGTTGCATTGTTGATATTTCTCTGATAGCAATAGCTCTGGGAATTCCTTGGACTATTTTTTTATTCCCTTCCTCATCTAGGAAAGTGAATGCCTTGTTATGATAGTCCAATATGGCATGGTGTTGGTCCAACCAATCCATCCCAATTATACATTCATAAGAACCTAAAGGTAGAACATTCAATTCAGCCTGTGTGCTCAGTCCCTTCATATCCACTGGACAGGACTTAACTAACTCAGTGACTTTTCTCTTGGTTCCTGTAGCCAGCTGCACTAACCAAGACTTTTCATGTTTGCTTCTTGAAAAATGAAAAATTTCCACCACTCTAGGATCTAAATAACTATGGCGTTGTTAATCATACATTTTACTTCAATCATGTGCGATTGAAATTCATCTTTCTTGTTGTCCAGGGTTGCATAGATCCTTGGCATTCTAATGCCCATGTCCTCCACTGTTTCAGCTTGCTGAAAATTATGGACAACTCTCACTTTGCCATTTTTGTGGGGACAATCTCTGTACTTATGGTTTCCCTGATAGCCCCAACACTGAATGGGCATCTGTCCTGGCCTTTGTTCCCCTAATTCAGCCATTCTCGACTCTCTAAATGATAGCTGTCCTTGAGGACTATTTTTGAAAAAGGGAGGTTTGTTTCCCTTCTGCCTCTATTATTTCTTGAACTTCCTATGGTCGTCCCAATCCTTCCAAAAGGTAGGATTTTTTCTTTTCTACTCATATAATCATTTTTCTCTTCTTATCGTTTCTTCCATGGCTTTTGGGTCATCACACTAGATCTTGTCCCCAATGGAAGGTGGCAGTCCACTCAGATACCTTTGAATCTTGATAGTTTCTTCTTTGATGAATGGAACATACTTCAGCAATTCCAAAAACCTATGTTCATATCATCAATAGTCATGCTGCCTAGCTTGAGTTCAAATAACTCTTTCATCTTTCTATCATAATATCTCTTATTCAAATACTTCTTCTCGAAATACCTCTTGAATTCCTTCCAAGTGATATATTTCTCTCTAATGTGTTGCACCTTCACAAGTTGATCCCACCACATGGATTATTTTCCTTTCATTTGATACATCGCAATTCTTCCTTCCGGATGAGAGGAATAATTTTGTAGTTGGAAGTATTTCCTCCTCCCAAGCAACCATGTTTCGGTATCTTCCTCCTTCTGATGTTATCCATCAAAGGTAGGAGGCTTAATCTTGTTCATATCTCCCTTCAATTCATCCACTCCAGATCTCCTGTGCTTTATAGTAGGGGATGGTCTTAAACTATTGTGTGTCCTTCTCTTGGAGCAACCTTGGGAGTGATGATGGTGTCTACCCACACTCCTTGACCTTATTCCCTCAGAATTCTGGTGACTCTCTGTTCTGCTCGAGTCACTCTCCTTATTCAACTTATTTTCTATTCTCTCCAAACTCTTTAACAACTTTATGTTGAATTCTCCTTGTTTTTCCTAAGCTTTTCTTAGTTTTCTGCTATCTGCTCGGTGAGTTTGGGCATATTTTTGCAAACCTTCAATGATCTTCCTCATGTTTCCTTCCTTATCTATCCCTTCTCCATGTCCATTGGATTTATATCCTTCAACTCCCAAATGAACATCCATTCATTTTGCTTCATCCTCGAAACTGGAATCATTATGTGCCCTTTCCATTTCTTTTGCACTTAGTAGCAACTCTATCCATTTCTGGTACTTGTTTAACTTCTGCATCACAATGTGCAGACAACCGAAATTTCTCAGGTCATTATTCCTTAACAAATCCCACAACATTCATAAACAACTTGATTCAAGAAAACGTTATGTTTCCATGAATTTTCCGAGCTCTGCTCGACTCTGTAGTGCACTCAGGCCTTAGCCCTTTTCTCTCAGTTTCCCAACCCACACAACCATGGTTCGTGACCAATCGCTAGATCTCAAGGTTCTCTAGTCGGAACTTCGGGGTTTTGGGTTTTGAGGTTTTGGGGTTTTGGGATTTCGGTCCTAGAGACTCTCACACTCACTTCCCTCTCTAACCCCTGACTTCTAAAATTCTGACCTTTCTAGACACTGAGCCCACAACACAGCTATCACCAACCATGTTCGTGACACGTGGTGTACTTAAGAAGGTCCACGTTACCTCAGGTGACGCCATCTGGCCCCACTATGCCTACTTTTCCTTCAGGGCCCACTGGCACGTGGCACACATCCCATGGTTCTACATCCATCCAAGTGACGTCAACCCAACCCATTACTTCATCTCTTTGGGATTTTGTGATTACAGGCTTCGGGTTTTTGTGCCTCAGCACATCCCACTTCTCTCGACAGTCAAACTCCCAAAATTGCTCTCTGCTCTTCTTCTCTATCCAACGGACGAGATCTTTTTCCCAGATCTACAGTGTAGATCTTCTCACTTCGAAGTTTTGGGCTGGGGGTTTGTGTCTCAACGCACCTCGCTTTTCCTGACAGCCAAACTCCCGAAAGGCTTCTTGGATATCCTCTCAACACCATCTCCGGATCTAATGGTCATAAAGGTTTTTCCTTTCTTTCCGAACATATCCTATGGCTCCAACATCCAAAGTGTTGAGTGCCCTCTCTCTTTGTGGTCAAATACCACACTGACTGCAGTTTTATTCTACCACTACTTCTCCTGAGCTTTGTACACGACCAAGTACCATGTTGGCACTAAGAAACATTCTAAGGTTCCAAATTAGTCCTCCAGACACAATTTCCTCTCGAAACCTTGGGTCCAAAGACCACTTATCAGGCCCATCCAGGCTCAGCGTTGAAACCTTGGGCTCTGATACCATATTGTAACATCCTCAGCCATCAATCCACTTTTCGGGCAATGCTACTATGCGGAAACATTCTCATACTTATATAGTATGCATTTAAATGAAGTTAAATGGATTAACAGAGTAAACATACAATTACTGCTAACATACATAATCAATGGAATCAATAGTAAATATCATCACAAAAGAATACATGATAATAATTCAAGCATCGCAAACATTCATTTTAATTGAAATTAAACACATGCATATACTTATCTTTGAAACTGTAGTAACTCCACCAGCCACGTGTAGACTTTCCACGAACCTCCCAGACTTAGACCTCACTTCTCATCATGCTCAATAGTGGGTCACCCTCGAGCTGGGAACCCAAGGTAAGGGAATGCTAGACTAGGCTAAGGTTACAGGAAAACTGCACAGAGAAATCGGAAGGATTCTCCCCAGAAGCCTTCTTACGCCCACTACTCACGAACGCTCATTCCCCACATGCTTGTTCCACCCGGGAGTATACACCTTCACAAGCAAATTCCATCGGTGCTTCACCTCCCCTCTGGGCCTCGGCAACAGGTTGGATCAGGAATTTTCAGAGCTCTGTAGTTGGTGTTGGACTCTCCCTAGGAGAAAACCACTCCCTAGCAGACTCCCTCACCTGGAGAGAGTTGCTCACAGGCTTGACAACCTACCTCTTCTACCACAGACCTGACTACCCAGTTCTTCAATCCATTTTCAACTCAATTACCACAAGTTCAAGATAACATCAGCAGCAAAATCTTTTGGCTAACTCATAGGTGATAGCAGCAACAGGAAAATTGGGTGTGGAACCAGGAAACGACAACAGGCCACTAAGACACAGCACAATTCAGGTAACACCCATTTGCAGGATGTGTGACAAGAAATTCACACAGAGGTCGAACACAGACTCAACAATTTAGGAAGAGGGTGTATTGACTTCTCAAGAAAACATCACAGGCTTCAGGTTTCAGAGCTGCGTGAGGCTTACAAAACTCAAATGCAGAGATCCTCGGTTTAGACCGCGGACGAAAGAATGGGGAACGAAACCCCATCATGGCTCGATTATTGGGTTAAATTGCATGTGCCTGGGCCGACACATGTCACCCATGAGGCGTCATGCGCTCCATCAGCATGTGTTCCCTTTTGCACACGTTCCCCCTTTCCAGGAACTTAGGATAAAAATCTACATTTCACATAGCTTTTGGAATAATAATAAATTATTATTTCCAAGGACATAAGCTCCTAATATTAGCCCCACTCTCCAACCTTTCAACCCCTTTTTCCCTTACCCTCTCTTTGGAATCTTAGTCCCCCATCACTCTTTCTTCATGGTTGGTCTGCATGCAGCAATGTTCATATATTATATTAATGATCTGCATAATTACATATACAAAATCAGGCTTTTGGCCTTAATACTTAGGCTCTCCGACCTAATAAACACATAAGCCCACCAACTTATCAATACTTGGCTCACCATCCTACAAAACATGATTTACAATTCAAAAACATGATTACAATAGGGCTCGTTCTTGGGGATATTACAGACAAGGTTTAGTCCATAATTTTGATCATTAGCTTCAAATTACAAACAAGATTAGGATAGAAACATGTCTAGGAAAGAGGAAGAAGATCAATGGATTCCGCCCCATATACATATCAAGGTTGAAGCAATCATGTGAATAAATTGATCCTTCTAACCTGCTCCATCCACCACAGAGAATATGAGATCAGTCAAGCAATTAAAAGGATTCCTTCCAATACACAATAAACATTATATTCCCTACCTTCAAGAAACATCATATATGAGTTTTCGGTCTATTGAAAGATAATCACGGATAGTTGTAGATAAGTTTCATGAAAAACTCATGTGCTAAGTCTCAAACTCAAGATAAGGATCAGTGATTGTGTGACTGAAGCTAAGAGTATGAAACCAAAAGTTGTGATCATATATGAGAGCATAAATATGAAAACATGAAGCACAACATGCGAGCAGAAAGATAGATGGTTTGATAGTCAATTGGGAAAATCATCAATGATAAACATATTCAAGACATGCAATAGAACATCAAACCTTGCACCCACGTAATATTATCAAGCACTTTGGAATCAACAAAAGGTCTGAAGATAACGTGTCAATTCCATCATACAAATTCCAACAAAACATCATAGGTCAATAAGCATCATGAAGATATTTGAAATCATTAAATCGAAAGGAATAATCAACACCCATCAAAGATAATCATCAATCAAGATTAAACCCCCAACTCCCTCAAGGTAGGAAAATAAATAGCATTAAACTCAAGCAGTAGAGGATTAGGAAATGGGTTTGAAATTTTAGTAGGGAGGGGGGGGGATTTCATTTCTCTTGTCAAAGAAAAAGTAAAGGGGGGTTGTTGTGGTCACAACACACCGAAATGAAACGATAATGGTGGAATGGTTTTGTTAAACCCTAACAAAACAATGGCTCCAAGAGCACTTCCAAAATGAGAGATCAAATCATAATTCCAAAGTGAGGCTCTACCCATACTGTTATCCCCTTTTTCCATTTCTTCTATAACTTTCCCCTTTTTACCAAATCAAATCTAACTTCTAGAATTTCCCCTTTTTTGACTAAATCAAATAAAACCCTTATTTTCCCTCCAATTTTTACTTTAAGATTAAAATTCACTTTAATAACGGTTAAGTAACTTATTAATATAAAGTCACTTTACTTCCCTATTGTCACTTAAAAAATACAATGTATCCTAACTAAGTGACATTAAATGACCCCCTTTTTCACTCATTTTTCTCCACTGGCAAGCCACAGAAGTCCCTTCTACTACAAAACAGGGGAACCCAAAAATGGGGACATGATATTGAGATTATACTTCTTCATTTGTTTTTTTCTATCTTCAAGCCTTCACTCCATTGTTTATTTATGCTTCTAAAATTCCAAAATATTGAAGCATCTTCCACCACCATTTAAGTTTCCTTCTTGATTATACATTTAGTTCTTTTTCTAATGTTGCATTTTCTAAAATACCTCTAGTTTAGATTATCATAATTCCAAATATTTTTTTGTTTTGTTTTGTTTTTGTTTTGTTTTTGTTTTTGTTTTGTTTTAAGTTCTACTCAACATTATCTCACCTCTCCATCAACCAAGCTAAATATAATGAATAGACATCTTCAAATCAATATGTGAAGGTTGTTCACTAGTCCTTGCTTTGTATGTCATGGGTGTCAAATATGTAGGAGATGTTAAATGTATTCTTCTCCTTGAGCCTGATACTAGCTAGTTGGTGAATGGAGGATTTATTGATGCTTCATTTCTTGCAATTCTATATGAACAAGAGATAAAATAAAATACTATGAATTGCCTCTAAATATTTTTTTGAATCCTTAGGTTCCAAAATTCAATGGGTCAAGTCTCAATTTATAAACAAAGTCAAAGGGAAATTCTAGCATAACTATCAACTCAAGGTTGGTATTGGATATAAGTTGGTCATGTTTTTTAATTCTTAGGGATTCCTTGTGCCTTCCAATCCTTCCCTAAAAAGATATAGGATGGTGTTGTCTAAAGGATAGATAAGAAACTTGACAAATGGATAAACAATTCTATAGCATTTTTTGTCAATTGGGTTTAGCTCGGGTGGTTGGAAGGAATGGTTGTTATCCTCCCCATACGATTTTAATTCTCGTAAGTGACACGTTGAGATCAGAACAAGTATACTATTGTAATGGATTCAAGCCATGTTTTATCTAGATTATGCTGACAATGAAATGAGGTACAAATGAAAGTATAGCAGAGAACACATAAATACAATGAAACCCAACTTCTATTAATGAATAAAATAGAAAACATTGTAGAACACAAACTGGCTAGAATGGTGGTAGCTTATCTCTGAAGAGAAAGAGATTTTGGCTACATTCATTCACAAATAAGCATTACATCACACAACATTGCATGCTTAAAGGACCCCCTTCACCTCAATTATATATGAGAGAGTGAGAGGAGAATAATTCCCATGATTCATGTGGGATAAATTGGTCAAAGTTTACAAAATTCCATAGGCATGTAAAACACTATGACTTCCCAAGATGTCACCCATCCCAATACTACTCTAGCCCAAGTGCACTTAACTTGGATTTCTAATGGGATATGGTGCATTAACCCTGGAAGCATTACATTACATTACAAATGGAGATGGAATTACATTACATTCCCCATCAAAAGGGTGAATATCATGGCTTAGAAAAACCACAGGCTCAGACACATTGATTTAGTGGAGAAGGTGGATGGCCACCAAGATCCACCTAGATCAATCCTCCCCCCTTAGGAAGAAATGGTCCCCATTGTGTCGATTTCCCTAAGGAGATGGGGAAACCTTTGTTGAATATGAACTTTGGTGAGCCACTTTCCTTGTTGAAGTACTTGTCTTGCTTGTACTTAGCCTGTGGAAGGATGTCATGAACCTATTGGTGGAGGTGTTGGATTCATTCAACAAATCTGGTTGCATTATCTACCATGGTCTGAGTGTGGGAGGAATCTATCACTGAAGATGCAAGAAGAATATATATATCAATGGGGACTAATGTTTGGAACCCCAAGCACACCTGAAAAGGGTCGTGGCCAATAAAGCTATGATGAACATATGGAAGACTCTCATTCTATAGAAGGGAGTGTCTATAGATTGGACCATTGGTTAAGGGATCACTGGACATCAAGTCAATGAAATGTCAGATGTGGTAGTGTAGAGGCACCTTGGTAGGTGAAGTAGAAATATCTTTGTGCCCCTCTATAATCTTGTTGAACTACTTTTGTTGGATAGAAAGGTCTTGGGTCGAGATTTTAGTGGTCACAGTGACCTTCTTTTCACCTTTTGAATGGATCGTGAAGAGGGAAAAATTTGCGATGTGAGAGATTACTTTGTGGAATAAATAATTTGAGATCAATGAAGTGGCAGTAGTCGTAGATACCTTTGGTACCCTATAGAGCTGACCTCCAAGAGTAACAATGCAACTATAGGGATGACACTCATAGATAACATGGTGTTTCCACATATATGGTTGTCCTAAAATAACATCATAGACTTCAATTTGGGTAACATCACACAGTACCTCATCCTTGAAGGGCTTGATGTCATAGGATAGGTGACACTATTGGTTGATGCAGATATCTCCTCCCCAACTCAACCATCTGATGGTGTATGCTTGGGGGTGTGGCATCATTTTCATCTTGAATCTCTTGACAACCTCGACTGAGATCAAGTTATTTTGAATCTTGTTGTCAACAACGAAATGTAGTGGGATCCCCTTTACCCACATATATGAGTAGAATAGGTGTTACCCCTCCTCAGGATCCTCTAGTTCTTCTAGCTGTATTTTTTTGGTCACGATGGTGGTCGTGGGTTCAAAATTGATGATCAATTTCCCTTTATCGTGCTTTGAATCAAAGTCTGATTCAGGTTCTTATTCTTTTTCTTTGAGATCTACCACCAATGATTGTTTTGAGTGACATTCATCGGTTTTGTACCAGGGTATTTTGTGGAACTCACACCACTTTTTGATGTCTTTATTAGAATTCCCATCACCTTTCTTAGCCGGTTGCTTGGACTGATTTTCTTGAGATTGAGTCTCCTTGCTTTGTCCTTCATTCTGTGAGTTAGGGTTGTCTTTTCCATGCTTTTGTTGTGGCGTATTTGCAAACTTGAACTCTGCTTACTCCACTGCTTAAAATTATGCTCAATTTTGACTACATATTGATAAGAAACTCTCAGTGAAGATATGTCCAATAAATCCATCTTTGTTTGAATATACCTATGCAGACCATTGCGGTACTTCAAATCCAAGTGTCGCTCAGATTATTTGATACCTAGCTTTGATCACAAGCTATGAAATATTTTAGTGTACTTTAGCACCGTTTCGTCTCTGTTTTGACGTAGAGTCTTCCATCTCATGTACCGATCATCATATTTTTCGATAGGGTAGAACTCCTCCTTGAGGGCATCTACAAAGCCCTCCCAAGTGGGTTCTTTCCCGAATGGCATAGATTCATCCGCAGTGTACCTCTCCCAGTAACCTTCCCACCAAGCTCTAACATAGGGAAGGGATTTAAGGAGCGTGAAGGTGATATTTTTTCTCTCAGAATTTTTTTGGACAGAGTAATAACCTTATAGAAGTTTCAACCATTTTTCTAGAGCATATGCATCTATCTGGCCTTCAAATAAGGGGATATAAAAATTGACTTGTACCTTGAAGGGTGTCGTACCTCCAAATTTTGGAACATCAAGCATTGATGGTTCATCACACATCCCCTACTTTTATTCCATAGAGAGGTTGACCTACATATGGATAAAGTCGATCAAGCGATCAACCACACTACACCAGTTATTTGAGTAGTCTACATACTTCTTGATCAGACAGTCGACCAAGAGTCAAATATAGTCGGGAAGTGGATTGGCCATCCCAGCAATCGACTATGATTTGGATTCATAGGAAGTTGGGTCAAGCACCCTTGTCGAGCTGAATCAACAACACGGATTTGGCGGAGTCAACTCTAACAACCGACGGTTATATGTGGACAAGATATTCTAGATTATACGGAAGTTGGTTAGATATCGAGACTATAAATAGAAGACCCCTTGGGTCATTCTCATCATGAATATTGTGCAATAGATCATGTGGAACAAGATTTTCAACATGCACTGTGATTTTTTTATCACAGTGTGCTCTGCTTAAGTGTTATAATAGTGTCTTTAGACACCACCCTTTATCTTCAAAAAAATTTGTTCCTCTTTAATTATCTGAAGTATTGTGTTATCTATTTCACCCTATTCCCAAACATGGTATCAGATCCGATGGTTTAAAACCTCGACCTTTTATATGCAAATCTTGTTAAGTCAAATATGTTGTGTGATTGACTCTGGGCCGTCGGTTTGTTGATTGGAACTTATTGAAACTGACCAATTTTTTTCTAGATATTGGAGATGGCTTCAAAGATTGATCATGTTTTTCTAAATGGATCAAATTATGTAGTATGGGAACTAGATATGGAAACCCTAGTAAAGAGAAAAGGATTGTGGTAGTATACGAAGGTTGTGATTCTAGATCCAAAAAACGATCATGCGAAGTTTGTTGTTGATTGAAAGAAGGATGAGGCTACAGGGGTCATTATGACCTAAATCTCATGGGATATTCGATTTCACCTCAATGGAATTGGCTTCCCTCATCAAATCTAGAAGAAGCTGAAATCGTTGTTCGACTGAGTCGACGAAATCCACGTCATGCAGTTGGAGAAAGAGTTGATCTCTCTTTATCCTCATTCTTTTGACAAAATGGAGGACTATTTGGCATGTGTCAAAGAAATCCAGTTGAAATTGGGAGAATGTGGAAATAACTATCAGAATAAGGATGGAAAACTCATCAATTTGGTCCTGATGAACTTGAGAACACCATTCAATGTGTTTTCCCCTTTATAATTATTGTATATTGGTAGTGTTTAGGACTAGTTTTTAGTTCATTTTATTTTCATTTTGATTCACTTATCATGCTTCTACTTGGTTGGAAGATCTCATAGGAGTCTTCAGTCTTCATAGGGTTCATGGAAGGTGCCATTTGTCACACTTGGAACCTTTCTTCCATCGCCTGGGTGATTTATTCTCCCATGGGCCAATTGGTAACTTCTGCACCAACTGGTAAGCACACAAGGAATATGGTAAGGATTACACCTTTGAATATTTTGTGACCTTTTGATTACTAATCAACACATCATTATTGAAGAAGGCAAGCTTGGTGGTAAACACCAATCCCACTTTCTCAAGGGAAAGGGAAATATGGATCCTAGGGATAGAGTAAGGTTTGTTTCCACTACATAGAAACTTGCATACCACAACTAGAAACCTCAAAGACAGATAGATGCACCCCAACGAATTCGAAATAAAAAGACATGTTAGTACTATGGAAATATTGTACATGTGGAGAAAGTTTTCTATAATAAGAGAGAAAATTTAGAGGAAAAATTTAAACGCCTTGAAGGAGACGTGTTCGCTATACATCGACCCACTGATAATTTCACCTTCCAAGTCGAGATTTTTTAGGCCTTGTTGTCTCATTCTACACATAATGAATAGGTATTTGAATCTGGGTGCACACATCACATGGCTAAGGATGCCTCCTTGTTCACGTGGTTGGATGAATCTAAGGAGAGGAAAATCTATGTTTTTTATGACTTTCTCTAGATATTGTTGGTCAGGGTGATGTTCCTTGTTGAGAGGGGAAAATTGCCGACATCTATCATGTGCCAAACCTTAGTGCCAATCTATTGTTTATTTCTTAGTTAACATAGACAGGTAAGATTGTGGAATTTTGGCCAGATTGATTCTATAATCATGATTTGATGAAAGGGAAGTTATTTTTTGTTAGTGGGATTCTCGACCCTACGAACAGTTTGTACAAGTTCTATGACACGACTCGACCTAACACTGAATCGACTGCACTTGTTTGTCACACTGGCAAGAAATGTTGAATTTGGCATAAACAAATCAGACATTTGAATTTATGAAGTTTGAGGCATTGGAAACTCAGAGCATGGTTATTTGTATACCAAATGTGCTTCCCCCCGAAGGATTCTATAAGGGTTGTGTGCTTGGGAAGAATTATCATGCACCACTCGACTCTGGAAAAGAATGGTGAGCACAGAACCTACTGGAGCTAGTTCACAGTGATGTTTGTTGCATCAAACACCTTCACTAGAAGGTGCAAGGTATATTTTTACTTTCATTCATGACTCTCTCACTTTACATGGGTTTACTTTTTGAATAATAAGAACCTTGTCTTTGAAAATTTCAAGATTTTTTAGGTCTTTGCTGGAAAGCAATGTGGTCAACTAATCAAATACTAAAGATCATATAATGGTGGTGAGTATGTAAATCGACCTTTTGAATAATACATGTTTTGATCTGGTATTGACTAGAAGTGGTAAGTTCCTCACACACCTCGGCAGAATGGCATTGCATAATGCACGAATCAGACATTAGTCGAAATGGCTAGATGTATTTTGCAGTCTAGATATTTTTCTCCTTGATTTTGGGTTGAGGTGGCGTATTGTGAAAATTATTTACTCAATCACATCTCGACTCAAGCCATTCCTTCCATGACTTTTTTCGAATGATGGTATGGGAAGAAGTCTCCAGTTGGTCACCTCCATGTGTTTAGATGTGTTTCCTGGGATCAAATTACTGATGATTGTATAAATAAGTTGGATACAAAGAGTCATGCTTGCATCATTATGGGATACTCTTAAGAGTCGAAATCCTATCAATTGTTTGATCCTGTCAAACATCAAATTATTATCAGATGCAATGTATGGTTTGATGAGAAGTATTCTAGAATTAATTTATTGAATGACTCCTCTAGATTGTTGCAGGATGATCCTTTTGATTTTGTATTTGGCACTGGTTATCCTATTCCATACTTCAGTCCTTTGACTAAGTAGTCGAACATTTTGTTTGTTTCAACAAGATCGTCAACCTTCGAGTTGACTATACTGTCGTCCTCTATTTTGATTGGTCCGTCGAAATCAGAACCTCTAAATTCTAATCTACATGCTGAAGTGAATCATAGTTCATATATTTTGTGTCTACCTAGATGGGTTGCCAAGAAAATTGAATTTTTTGGAGCTGAGGCTGGAGATGCCTCCTCCGGATGAAAAACTCAAAGTAATAAGAAAAATGTTAGAGTTTCTTTGATGACTCGTGTACTGGAAACTTATGATCATGTTTCCTACTTGGATGTTGAAGGACAACCTAAATGGGAGTAGGCCATGCAGATAGAAATTGATTCTTTGTCAAATAATCACACTTGGGACTTAGTTCCTCGAATGCAAGGAAAGAACATTGTGAAGTGTCGATGGCTATACCAGACCAAATCTACCTCCAAAGGTGTTTTTGAGCAACATAAAGCATTCCTAGTTAGGAAGGGATTTTCTTAATAAGAAGGCATCGAATACACTGAAACCTTTCCCCATGTCGTAAAGATAAACTATGTTCAATTGATTATTTCTCTTGTTGCTTCTCTTGGATGGGAAATCCATGAGATGGATGTGAAGAGTGATTTTCTTCATGGAGACCTATCTGAAGAAATTTTCATGGAACAACCACCTAGATTTTTGATAGATTCAAATTTGGTTTTTCAACTTAAGAAATCGCTTTATGGATAGAAGCAATCCCCCCAAGCTTGGTATGCTAAGATCAATAGTTTATTTCTTTGACTTGGTTTCAAACGGTGTGAATCTGATCACAACTTGTATGTACTCCATACCAATGGAGACACCTTAATTGTTGTTGTATATGTAGATGAGTTACTCATTACTGGAAATAATAATGATCTCATCCTTAGATTGAAGAAATAGTTTGGCGACTCCTTTGATATGACAGATCTTGGTACTCTGTATTATTTTTTGGGTCTTCAAGTATTACCACTATGTGATGACTTTTTCATTTCTCAGTCTAAATATGTGATGGATTTGTTGACACATTTTAAGATGGATGATTGCAAGCCATGTGCTACTCATTTTTAGTCTAAAGTAAATCTTAACAAAACCTTTCAAACACCTTTAGTCTATGCTACTCTCTATCAACAATCGGTCAACGGTCTTATTTGTCTTACTCGTAGTCAACCTGACATTTCCTTTGGTGTTAGTGTGGTTTCTCAGTTTATGCAAGACCCTAAAGAAATCCACTGGAAAGCAATCAAACAAATTTTTCGTTACCTCGAGGGTACCACTCATTTTGGTATAAATTATTGTTGAAGTTCAGATTTTTTGATCGGCTTCACCAACTCCGACTGGGATGATGACAATGATGATCATAATTCCACTTTTGTCTATGTTTTTTTCTATAGAACTGGACCGTTGGTATGATTGTGAAAGAAATAGAAGGTAGTTTCTTTATCAACTACGAAAACATAATATCGTGGCGTCGTTCAAGCATGTACTGAAACCATATGGATTCACCAACTTTTGGAAGAACTTGGCCTTCCTCTTTATACCTCGACTACAATCTACTATGATAACCAAAGTGCTATACATGTTGTTGACAATCTTGTTGACCACAGTAAGATGAATCATGTTGATCTCCATGCTCACTGTTTGAGACGGTTCATGAGAACATCGTCTCTCTTGAATATTGTAGAACTAAATATCAGTTTGTTGATATCTTCACCAAAACTTTAGCTGAATCCATATTTATCAAGCTTTGCACCATGCTTGGGCTTCAAGAAGATGCAATTACGAGGGGTGGTCATAATGACATAATTACACCTCCTAAATCTCCAGAGTTGTTTGTTGATGGGGGGGTGTTGGAACATCAAGCATTGATGGTTCATCACACATCCCTAGGTTCAATTTGTTGAGAGATAGAACTACATATGGATACATTTGATGGGGTGATCGACCACACTACACCAATCAGTCAAGTAGTCAATGTGAATGTTAGTCAGACAATCGAAGAACAATCGAATATAGTCGGGTAGTGGATCGACCAACCCAACGATTGACTACGAGTTGGACACATAGGCGATCGATTTGAGCATCCTTGTCGAGACGAATCAACAACACGGATTTGGCAGAGTCAACTCTAACAACCGATGATTATAAGTGGACAATATCTTCCATATTCTATGGAATTTGGTTAGATATTGAGACTATAAATACAATACCCCTTGGCTCATTGTCATAATGTAGATTGTGCAATAGATCATGTGGATCAAGATGTGCAACATGCACTGTGATGTTATGATCACAGTGCACTCTACTTAAGTGTTATAACAATGTCTTTAGACAACACCTTTTATCTTCAAAATTTTGTGTTCCTCTTCAATTATCTACAGTATTGTGTTCTCTATTTCATGTCGTGTTCCACCCTATTCCCCAACACTGAAATGGTTCTTGTCAAAGATGCCTCAACCGCCATCAATATTTTTCAAAGGATTTGAGTGAAGTTGTCCATCATCTCATTCCTCTGTTTCACAAGGGCTTCCTCAAGCAATGTGTTGAAAGGATATCCTACTCTATCATCTCTCTTTTCTTCCACCATGGGAGGTCGATTGGGATCGTGAGAGAAATTGTCCTCAAGTGAAACTAGCTCGAGACCCAACTCTTTATACCCTGACCTCATCAAGAACATGCTCTGAGAAATGACAAGGAGAAAACTGCTCTGATACCACTGATCCATATTATGTTGAGAAAACAATGAGATACAAATGAAAATATAGTAAATAACACATAAATGTAGTGAAACCCAACTTTTATTAATGAATAAAATAGAAAAATAATGTAGAACACAAACTGACTAGAATGGTGGTAATGGTGGTAGTTTATCCCTGAAGAGAAAGAGATGGCAGCTACACTCATTTGCAAATAAGCATTACATCACACTCTATTGCATGCTTAAAGGACCTCCTTCACCCTGATTATATATGAGAGAGTGAGAGGAGATTAATTCCCATGATGCATGTGGGATAAATTGTTCTAAGTTTACAAAATTCCATAGGCATGTAAAATACTAGGACTTCCTGGGAGGTCACCCATCCCAGTACTAATCTATCCCAAGCACACTTAACTGCAGAGTTCTAATGGGATATGGTGCATTAACGTTGTAGGAATTACATTACATTAGAGATGGATATGACATTACATTACATTCCCCATCAAAAGGGTGAATATAATGGTTTATCAAAACCACATGCTTAGAAACGTTGATTTAGTAGAGAAGGTGGATGGCCACCGAGATACACCTAGATCACTTTTTTTGATCGGCCTTGTTCCCTGAATATTCTATGGTTTTCCCTAGGTACCATCCTCAAAATGAGGGGAAGTACTTGGGGGTTTTCCCCGACCTTTGTAACTTGGAAAAAAAAATTCTATAGCATTTTCTCTTAAATTCTATATTTGCACAAAATTATTGGATACTACACATGTTCACTACTTTTCCTACTAGGTTTTGTTTGTCAATGCTTACCAATGGCTAGAAAAAAAATCCTTATAAATTTTCTCTAAGCCAAGTCTTATGGAGGGAATGGCTTCCATAAAGTTAATTAAAATCTAATTTACCTTCCTAGGAAATGGGGTAGGATGGGTATCATTCATACTCATACCCAAGCCTAGACAATGTTTTTGAAATGGATCATCTAGGCAATTAATGGAAGGAAACCTTGGAAAGTATTACTCAAAATATGCATTACCTAAAGATCCTCTTTGGGAAGAAATTCCTAGAAAGGTCTAAATATTCATAGATTGCTTATTACTCCTACCTAGGTAGAAATTAAAGGCATGTTCATTGTAAATAGTATTTAGAAAGTGTGGGAGGAAATTAAGTGCAAAATCATGCGGAAGGATGACTTTCTTAGAACAAGGTTAGCCTTTAGTGAACACTCTTTATGGTGGCTTCCTATAAATTTACTATATAACAATAAATCTCTAGTAGGAATCCCTGTTTGTATTCCAAATGTGTGTCTCTGAGAGGCATCCAAAAGGCCACAAACACAACACAAACCTATTTAAAACTAAATCCCAAGACTAGAAAACCTATCCAAGTTTAAAGGCAGAATTGTATTTGTCTAACCTTAATAAACTAATTTTGGAGTGAGTCAAAAACCTTATCCTTGGCAATTTATTCAACAAGATCAGGATACAATATCTAATAGCTTGGTGGAGGGATTGGAGATCGAACTTTACCAAGGTTTTCAATAATATAGACCTATTTATGGGTCTAAATGGCTAAGTCAACACCCATGCTAAATTGAATAAGCTATGGAGGCTTAAATTGAAGAAAACAACTTGGCTCTATAAGCTCAAATCCCTCTATAATTCTCATGTGGATATAAACAATGCCTTCTTAACTTGGGCATTACTCCTCGGGATATTGGATCTAGGACAAGCCTCCAATATATGGGAGTGGTATCATGAGGGTTAGCTCAATCGGTTAGTGCCACTATTGCCAATATGTTGTTAGTAATCTGGTACATTGTGTAGGTGCTTGTTTTGATTTACATGGGGTCAAGCGCACTAAACCTATGACCCTTTCTTTACATTAGGTTCCATCATTAAATTGGGGGAAGTTCTTGGAATTTTTTTCCAAGAAAAAAAAAATGTGGGAGTGGCAGAGAAAAAATGCCTATTGTGTGGTAGAAGTGTGTCTATCAAGAACTTGTTTTGGTTATGGGAGTTTGAAAAATCATCATGGGAATGGGTTTCTAATTTTTGTAGTCAACTTATCCCCTCCCACATCTCTTGGAAAGTTGCTCTCTTAGTAGATAAAATTTATTGGGTCATTCAATTCAATGCAGTATGGAAAACTATTGAAATTGAAAGTATCTTTTATGTTTGGAAAAGAAAAATTGAATCTATGTTTAAATCAACCAAACATAGAAAATGAATTTCCTAGCATTATGGTTATTTGATTTGTGAAAATATCCATTTGAAGATTAAAATGTTGTCTTGGAAGGTGGAGACAAAGATGCCATATTTACAGTGCATATTGGAACAATATAGTGGTACACCTTTCACTATGAGTAGGGAACACCTTGAGAAATTACGTTCCTTCTTAGCTCACTCTCAGAGCCAAAGGAAAACCCTAACACTATGTTGGCCATATTTTCTATGATCATTGAGAGAGGTTCCATAGTTACCCCCCTCTACATATACCCGAAAATCATAAGTTCCCTTGGCTAGAGCTTGTCATCTGTAAGGCCAAGAAGCCTCTTGAGCCTAAGCGAGATAATGATGGATGTGATTTCATCATGTACAATTTTGCTTGATAGGTAATGACCATGATAAGGAAAGAATGATAATAGAAAATACAAACAAGTTGCAAATAATTGAAGGGAGGTAACACCACATGTAGAGTGGAGAAAATCGAGGAGGGGAAAACTCCATTCTAAGTGCTACATTGTGTTCTCAATGTGCTCTACACATGTAATGGTACAAAATCTCATTATTTGGGAATTATGCATAACCAACTCATTGATGCCTATAACTACCTCTTAAATGAAGACCATTAACCAAATTGTTATTAGGGACTACTAACTTCCTAACCACCTCATTAATGAGGACAAGATAATCTTAGGTAAGATGTTATTAAATGTCCAATGAAACAAGAAAAATTATCAAAGTGGACCACTCAAGCCAACACCCCCCTTAATCTTGACTTAGGGGACATGAACAAAATAAATGTAGATTTACTAAGTAAACACTATGCCAACATCCCCCTTTAATTTGCACTTGGAAATATTAGAAAATTTTCCCTTTTAAAAATTAGCCAAATATTAGAAAAAATTCCCTCTTAAGAATTAAGTAAGTAGGGATTAGGGATTATAAATGATTGACCTCTTACCATAACAAAGTGAAAACCAAGCTCAGAGTATATTCCTTCACAATCATAGGCTCCCAGAATCCAAAGTAGAGCTTCACATGAATTAGTATTGGACGAAGCGAATAAGAGTTTTCATGATTGAACAAAGTCACAAGTAGGAAATATCAAAAGCTATCAAAATCTCAAAAAAAAATGATTTAGAAGATGATAGGTTGATATTTAAAGGGATTTGATGAAGCCACATAGAAGTTCCAATATCCACAACGAGATTACAAACATAGAAAGAACATAAATGCAATCACAACTTTCAAGAGACTACATAATGATTATTCAAGAATAAAGAAAGAGTTCAAGTAAGCACAATGTGCGTGAAGGCCCAAAAACATCATACGAAATAATTTTCTAAGTTGAAAAAAATGGCTTAGGGTAATCTCCCAAGATGTGTGAAGGTCGAAAAACATCATATGAAATAATTTTCTAAGTTTAAAAAAATGGTTTAGGGTAATCTCTAACTAAGTTTTATTTGAGAGAGGATTTTTCTCCAACTAAGCTAAAAATTGCAATTAGTAGAATCACAATTTATGACTTGTGAAACAACTCAGATTACCATAATCATAATTTGAGCAACAAAATGTCTCAAACAAATAAACAAATTTTTTTCTTGAGTAGATTCCGGAGAAAGAAACCAAATGTCTCAAACAAGTAAACAAAGGCGCTCATCAAACCATTTACTGGATATCAGTCCCACTAATCATCCAACAAGGATTTTAAAGCTAACTAAACTATCCCAAGTTTCATCTCATAAAAACATTCAAGAGAGGTAGTGAATTCCACGAGAATAGATATGAATCCTGACTAGCAAAATATCCCTAATTTTATTTTTGTGTAAACAATAATTTTATTTGTGTGTAAATACCATATCAAGAGAGGAAGTTAATTAATCAAGAACAATGATTTTATTTCTAATTAAACAAAATATTATAAAAATTACTTCCAAAAAAAATACTTTTCCAAACTCACCATAAAATTGGGTTGAATCCAAAATCACAACCATATACAATAATATAATAAAAAATCAATAATATGTTATGATGGAAGCCAACATAGTTTGAATTGGACAAGAGATCGTAATTTATATCCACGATGATTAAAAATTTAGATGCTCTTAGTGAAAATCATAAAGAGTCATAGATTAATGGTTGGATACATCGACCTATAAAATTGATCTAGAGAGCACAAAAATACTAATTTTATTGCATATTTTCCAAATGCATACATGTACAATAGAGAAAATTCCTAAACAAAAATCTCCATTATAAAAGATACAATATATTTTTGGTGTGATTTACATAATACTTACAATGATGTAATATCGTATTATATAGATATTAGATATAACTAAGTTATTGTATTTTTGGTGTGATTTACATAATACTTACAATGATGTAATATCGTATTATATAGATATTAGATATAACTAAGTTATTAATGCCTCGCACTTAAGGTTTTGGGAAGTTGTGCGTACACACCATAAGTTACTATTGTGCGTGTTCATGCAGATACATTGTGCGACACAAGGAAGTATCAACAACAATGTTGGTTAAAGGAAGACTATGTGTGTCAACCTAGTTTTCTACTGTGTGCACGGAATCAAGAAGACTGCATGCAACGAATCTGAGTGTATATTTGGGTATATTTTGTATTTGAGTATGATAACGACCCAAATGATTGTGTGCAAAGATATGGATGAGATGGAAATTTAGTTAGGATTGGCATGCTCTAGGAATATTTAGGGGTTGCATGTGGACATGTAGAGCATGTGGATATGGCGTTCACTCAAGAGAGTAGAGCAGAGGAGTCGAGAAACACAGTCAGTAGCGTAAGTCAAAATAGAGCAAAGCATTGGAACAAAGAGTTAATGCCTGAAACAGAGAGTCAAATAAAACAAAAAGATAGATTTACATGTCCAGTTTTGTCTTAGTCTGTATTAGAGCCATAAATGTGTAGGAATGAAGGAATGAGAATATAGCGCATAGCGCAGTTGAATGTAATGATTGTTGAATGAACCTAGAGTGCATGGCACAGAGTTTTTTGTTATGGGTATTGTCTCTCTATGCATTTTGAAGTTAATAAATATAATGCACAATCCTTTTCTCTCTGCAATCTAATATGTGT
>SNQJ01S0006282.1:40103-55164 GCA_010110895.2 Picea sitchensis | reverse complement strand
CAAGTTGCAAATAATTGAAGGGAGGTAACACCACATGTAGAGTGGAGAAAATCGAGGAGGGGAAAACTCCATTCTAAGTGCTACATTGTGTTCTCAATGTGCTCTACACATGTAATGGTACAAAATCTCATTATTTGGGAATTATGCATAACCAACTCATTGATGCCTATAACTACCTCTTAAATGAAGACCATTAACCAAATTGTTATTAGGGACTACTAACTTCCTAACCACCTCATTAATGAGGACAAGATAATCTTAGGTAAGATGTTATTAAATGTCCAATGAAACAAGAAAAATTATCAAAGTGGACCACTCAAGCCAACACCCCCCTTAATCTTGACTTAGGGGACATGAACAAAATAAATGTAGATTTACTAAGTAAACACTATGCCAACATCCCCCTTTAATTTGCACTTGGAAATATTAGAAAATTTTCCCTTTTAAAAATTAGCCAAATATTAGAAAAAATTCCCTCTTAAGAATTAAGTAAGTAGGGATTAGGGATTATAAATGATTGACCTCTTACCATAACAAAGTGAAAACCAAGCTCAGAGTATATTCCTTCACAATCATAGGCTCCCAGAATCCAAAGTAGAGCTTCACATGAATTAGTATTGGACGAAGCGAATAAGAGTTTTCATGATTGAACAAAGTCACAAGTAGGAAATATCAAAAGCTATCAAAATCTCAAAAAAAAATGATTTAGAAGATGATAGGTTGATATTTAAAGGGATTTGATGAAGCCACATAGAAGTTCCAATATCCACAACGAGATTACAAACATAGAAAGAACATAAATGCAATCACAACTTTCAAGAGACTACATAATGATTATTCAAGAATAAAGAAAGAGTTCAAGTAAGCACAATGTGCGTGAAGGCCCAAAAACATCATACGAAATAATTTTCTAAGTTGAAAAAAATGGCTTAGGGTAATCTCCCAAGATGTGTGAAGGTCGAAAAACATCATATGAAATAATTTTCTAAGTTTAAAAAAATGGTTTAGGGTAATCTCTAACTAAGTTTTATTTGAGAGAGGATTTTTCTCCAACTAAGCTAAAAATTGCAATTAGTAGAATCACAATTTATGACTTGTGAAACAACTCAGATTACCATAATCATAATTTGAGCAACAAAATGTCTCAAACAAATAAACAAATTTTTTTCTTGAGTAGATTCCGGAGAAAGAAACCAAATGTCTCAAACAAGTAAACAAAGGCGCTCATCAAACCATTTACTGGATATCAGTCCCACTAATCATCCAACAAGGATTTTAAAGCTAACTAAACTATCCCAAGTTTCATCTCATAAAAACATTCAAGAGAGGTAGTGAATTCCACGAGAATAGATATGAATCCTGACTAGCAAAATATCCCTAATTTTATTTTTGTGTAAACAATAATTTTATTTGTGTGTAAATACCATATCAAGAGAGGAAGTTAATTAATCAAGAACAATGATTTTATTTCTAATTAAACAAAATATTATAAAAATTACTTCCAAAAAAAATACTTTTCCAAACTCACCATAAAATTGGGTTGAATCCAAAATCACAACCATATACAATAATATAATAAAAAATCAATAATATGTTATGATGGAAGCCAACATAGTTTGAATTGGACAAGAGATCGTAATTTATATCCACGATGATTAAAAATTTAGATGCTCTTAGTGAAAATCATAAAGAGTCATAGATTAATGGTTGGATACATCGACCTATAAAATTGATCTAGAGAGCACAAAAATACTAATTTTATTGCATATTTTCCAAATGCATACATGTACAATAGAGAAAATTCCTAAACAAAAATCTCCATTATAAAAGATACAATATATTTTTGGTGTGATTTACATAATACTTACAATGATGTAATATCGTATTATATAGATATTAGATATAACTAAGTTATTGTATTTTTGGTGTGATTTACATAATACTTACAATGATGTAATATCGTATTATATAGATATTAGATATAACTAAGTTATTAATGCCTCGCACTTAAGGTTTTGGGAAGTTGTGCGTACACACCATAAGTTACTATTGTGCGTGTTCATGCAGATACATTGTGCGACACAAGGAAGTATCAACAACAATGTTGGTTAAAGGAAGACTATGTGTGTCAACCTAGTTTTCTACTGTGTGCACGGAATCAAGAAGACTGCATGCAACGAATCTGAGTGTATATTTGGGTATATTTTGTATTTGAGTATGATAACGACCCAAATGATTGTGTGCAAAGATATGGATGAGATGGAAATTTAGTTAGGATTGGCATGCTCTAGGAATATTTAGGGGTTGCATGTGGACATGTAGAGCATGTGGATATGGCGTTCACTCAAGAGAGTAGAGCAGAGGAGTCGAGAAACACAGTCAGTAGCGTAAGTCAAAATAGAGCAAAGCATTGGAACAAAGAGTTAATGCCTGAAACAGAGAGTCAAATAAAACAAAAAGATAGATTTACATGTCCAGTTTTGTCTTAGTCTGTATTAGAGCCATAAATGTGTAGGAATGAAGGAATGAGAATATAGCGCATAGCGCAGTTGAATGTAATGATTGTTGAATGAACCTAGAGTGCATGGCACAGAGTTTTTTGTTATGGGTATTGTCTCTCTATGCATTTTGAAGTTAATAAATATAATGCACAATCCTTTTCTCTCTGCAATCTAATATGTGTTATGATATGAATGTGTAGTTTTTTTTATTGTTTAATATTGATTACTTTGTATTTAGTTATGGATGAATGAATATATTTACGCCCAAGAGGCTTCCTAGTATGCATTGTCCCTTCGCATCTGACACAAGACTATAGATCCCTGTGATTCTCACGGTGTCTCGGGTGAGACTTTCTTCGATCCTAGACTAAAGATTGAATATGTTAACACCTTGGGTTTTTTTGTTGGTAAAGCTTGATGAACCTCGGGTCTTAAACGCCCTAGCAAAAAGAGATGAGATAATCTTATGACCCAAAACCACTTCATAGATCATGATACATTGTATTCTTAATATGCTTGACACATTACTATGGTACAATATCCTACTATATGTGGATTATGTATAAGTAACTCATTAATGTCTCTAAACATCTCAAAGATGAAGACCACTAACCTATTAACCACCTCTTTAAAAAGAACAAGATAAGGTTAGGTACAATGTCATTAATATTCGTAGATTAAGCTAACATTACATCAAAATGGTCATTTTTCCAATTATAAATTTGACAAAAATCCAACAAAAATTTAATGCATGATTAAAATTTCATATTGATCTAAATTTTATGCATGGTGAATGATGTCCTTATAGATTTTACCTAATTCTAAATCAACCTAAATCATCGAAATTTTTATAGGAGTCTCAAACCAATAAAAACTATGACTTCCTACATCACCGTGATTTTAATAACCAAACAAAAAATTTATACAAAATTAAATTACTTTAATATTAGTTATGACAAATTTAACTACCAAAATATATTGTTTACATCAACAGATCATACTAATTTTGAAATGGTTGTGAAAGGACATGGCCTATTCCCAAACACAAAGACAACTCTCAACACAATCCTAATTCCCACTATTCCATGACTAGACAATATGTGTGAACCAATTAGCACTTATTTAATTTTGATGTACTTAACTTTAACTTTATTTTGATGTATTAAACATTTAGGATGGAAAATTTTTAATATGTTTGTAAAGTTTACTTTAACTTTACTTTATTTTGATGTATTAAACATTTAGGATGGAAAATTTTTAATATGTTTGTAAAGTTTACTATAGGTTTAGAGTTTATGATAGTTTTTTATTACAATTCACTTTTATAAAATAGTATGTATATATTATGATCAATATAGTAATTAAAATATATTTTATTTTAAAAAAATGATTAATATTATAATTAAAAATTTGTTTATTAAAAAATAATAGTTTTATTATAATTTATATTAAGATTTTAATTTTTTTAAATTATGTTAGTGTAATTAGATTTTGAGGGTTTTATTATGTAAGGCGATCAAGGTTCTAAACTCGTGGTAATTGGTAGGAGACATTTAAAAAATTCATCCATGTTAAGGGTTGGTATGGTCCAGACTGGATGTGATCTCCAAATGATTTGGATGGCTTAGATGCCCTTGGATTGTGGTTTCTTATACTACATGTTAGTCTCATAGGTAACAGACATGCTAGTAAACAAAAAAAACTAATTTGAAAATAAAAACATTGTCAAATTGTTTCCATAGAAAACCAAAAGTACATTAATCAACAATAGTTTACTCTTTTGATCACCATAAAATACCAACTATTAACATGCACATAATAAAAATAAATAAATCTAAACTATAGTCAACCATAACTATTATATACATGAAATATGAAATATACTTCCATATAAATGATAAGTTGTCATTCATCACCATAACATACCAAGTATCAACATGCATACGACAAAAATAAACAAATCTAAACTATAATCAACCATGACCATCATATGAATGAAATATGAAATTTACTTATATGTAAGATGAAAAGTTTCCAATGCAAAATATGATGTATCATATGAATATGAAATGTATTACTATGTAAATTTACTTCTATGTAATATGAAAAGTTTCCAATGCAAAGTATGATGTAACAGAACCATGGATCCATTTCTATGTAAATTTACTTCTATGTAAAATGAAAAATTACCAATGTAATATGAAAAGTTTCCAATGTAAAGTATGATGTAACAGAACCATGGATCCATTTCTATGTAAATTTACTTCTATGTAAAATGAAAAATTACCAATGTAATATGAAAAGTTTCCAATGCAAAGTATGATGTAACAGAACCATGGATCCATTTCTATCTAAATTTACTTCTATGTAAAATGAAAAATTACCAATGTAATATGAAAAGTTTCCAATGCAAAGTATGATGTAACAGAACCATGGATCCATTTCTATGTAAATTTACTTCTATGTAAAATGAAAAATTACCAATGCAAAGTATAAAGTAACAGAACCATGTAATGAAATGATGTAAAGATAAAACACTCAACTAAGCGATTACACATATGTTGCATATTCAATCACATAATCATGATGTTAAAAAATGGGCAAATGCACAACCCACGCCATATAATCTATTCATAATCAATAAATAGAAAACCACCAAATTATCATGAGAACACACACTTGAAACCTTGTTCAACACATGACTAATAACAAAGGGATNTCATCTTGTACTTGAACATTTAAGTGGGGTAAAAGGAGGTTGCCCCCTCGAAGAGGCTTATTATCTGAAATTATATCTGTTTCAAGGCATTGAGTACTTTTCCTGAGGTTTTTCCATGCTATATTGAGGTTTGGTTCTTAACAGTTTATGATAGTTTTTTATTACAATTCACTTTTATAAAATAGTATGTATATATTATGATAAATATAGTAATTAAAATATATTTTATTTAAAAAAATGATTAATATTATAATTAAAAAATTATTTATTAAAAAATAATAGTTTTATTATAATTTATATTAAGATTTTAATTTTTTTAAATTATGTTAGTGTAATTAGATTTGGAGGGTTTCATTATGTAAGGCGATCAAGGTTCGAAACTCGTGGTAATTGGTAGGAGACATTTAAAAAATTTATCCATGTTAAGGGTTGGTATGGTCCAGACTAGGTGTGATCTCCAAATGATTTGGATGGCTTAGATGCTCCTAGATTTTGGTTTATTATACTACATGCTAGTCTCATAGGTAACAGACATGCTAGTCTCACAGGTAACAGACATGCTAGTAAACAAAAAAAACTAATTTGAAAATAAAAACATTGTCAAATTGTTTCCATAGAAAACCAAAGTACATTAATCAACAATAATTTACTCTTTTAATCACCATAAAATACCAACTATTAACATGCACATAATAAAAATAAATAAATCTAAACTATAGTCAACCATAACCATTATATACATGAAATATGAAATATACTTCCATATAAATGATAAGTTGTCATTCATCACCATAGCATACCAAGTATCAACATGCATACAACAAAAATAAACAAATCTAAACTATAATCAACCATGACCATCATATAAATGAAATATGAAATTTACTTATATGTAAAATGAAAAATTTTCAATGCAAAGTATAATGTATCATATGAATATGAAATTTATTACTATGTAAATTTGTAAATTTACTTCTATGTAATATGAAAAGTTTCCAATGCAAAGTATGATGTAACAGAACCATGGATCCATTTCTATGTAAATTTACTTCTATGTAAAATGAAAAATTACCAATGCAAAGTATAAAGTAACAGAACCATGTAATGAAATGATGTAAAGATAAAACACTCAACTAAGCGATTACACATATGTTGCATATTCAATCACATAATCATGATGTTAAAAAATGGGCAAATGCACAACCCACGCCATATAATCTATTCATAATCAATAAATAGAAAACCACCAAATTATCATGAGAACACACACTTGAAACCTTGTTCAACACATGACTAATAACAAAGGGATTGGAAATGGTGGCAAGGTATAATGGGTGTATAGAAATGTAAGCATGAGGAGAGTGACAAGAAAACTATGGAAAAATGATGCCAAGTGCATTTGTGAAAAGTGCTTATACATGCATACCTCCATATCTCCTTTGATGGAAAATTATCAACCTTCTCACAATTTTCAGATATCTTTAATAATATAAGGAAAAAAAACATAACTTCAATGTCTTAGTGACGTAGTGAAAGATAAGGCATAGATATGATGTATGCAAAAATCGTCACAACATAGTAGTTGAAATAAAAATGTTGGTGATGCAGATATCTCTACTAATATAAGGGAAAAAAACATAACTTAAATGTTTTAGTGACTATGGTTAGAAGTGAAAGATAAGGTAGGGATATGATGTATGCAAAAATCCTTACAACATAGTAGTTGAAATAAAATATTGTAAGAATTCATCATTTTTTATATTAAGATGTAGAAGCATGCATCAATATGAAAATAGAGAGGAATATATATGTTTGTAAGTTGGACATGATAGATCTTTATCATTGTGGGGATCGACGTTGAATATTTTAACTTTTTTTCAATTCTTAGATGGTGCAAGATTGTAGAGGAGTAATGGTAGAGAAAGTCGAGCAATTAAAAAAGTGAAAATATCACTGAGATGAGAAATCTCATTTAGTATGAAATGCAATGATAGTTTTCAATTGTTGGATCAAGGGTGATTAAATCGTGCAAATCATTTCAGTGTGAGAGAGTAGGTCGAGTGATTGATCAATTATCTAACTTCCTTGAGAAGATATCATCATTTAATGATAATAACAATTCATTTAATTTGATAGGATATAAAGAAGATAAGAAGTGAAGGATTAAATGATATAATAGGTTGATGGAGTGGATGACAATGCCAACAAGGTTAGATGTGGAAAAGGAATGACATGTGCAACAAAGGTGAAAAAAAACAAGGTCCCTCAAAATCCCTATAAGGTGAAAAAAACCAAGGTCCCTCAAAATCCCTATAATATGTATACTTGCAATTAAGATAGGTACTAAACACCAATTACTACAAGTTCACAACAAGAACACTAAGGAGATTACTCGATATTTTGATAGTCCAAATTAAAGGTGCAAGTGTAATCTAAACCATCCATCATACCATATCATATTAACTATAAGCCACGTACCATGAGTGTTGCAATGTGTCAAAGGTTGGAGCAATACTACAATACAAGGTTGTAACATCATTGATTTGCATTGCTATAGCTCTCAAACCCTTCCATTGAGTTTTTTTGCTAGCATGTGTTTTCTTTTTGCATCATCTTTTCATTGTACTGGTGATGATCAAAATATTGAAACATATGTTATTATTTTTTTCATTGATATTGTGTTGATATTATGTCATGTTGTGTCATGGTGAGTTGTGTGTGTGTGTGTGTGTGTTGTCATGATATCACATGAATCTATCACGCATCTCTTGCATTTCTCTAATTCCATTTAGCATCAAAATAACATCTTATTCATAGCCATATAATATTTTGTTAGCAATATCAAGAAGTCTACAAAAAAATTAGTTTTTATGAAATCATTGTCATATTTGCACACAATTCCAACGCCATTCTTCCAGGGAGTTCCAACTTATCATTGACAAAAGAGCATAATCTATAGGACTTGATGTGAAGAATCATAAGGTAAATGTGAAGTAAATGATAGAACTTGATGTGAAGAATCATAAGGTTGTTGTGAAGGTGGAGACGAGTAGAGAACAAATAACCCAAGAAGGGGAAAATTCTGAGGAAACAATAATACCATATCTTGTACAATTTGATATAGTTAAAGTGCATGACATTTAATGCACCAGTCTATTATCACGGGATAATACATGAATTTCTATGAAAATAAGTTTTTCCACTACTCCATGAAATAAATTTGTAACTGAGCAGTTAGGAAAACAGACATCATCCCTACAACCTGTGTCTTCTCTTTAAAGTTTAGGTTAATACACTGCACTAAAGAAGAAAAAAATCACCATTGAAGTTGTTTCTAAGTACCTAGTGTTGTAATATACCACCTAGCCTAGATTAATTAAAAATAATTCTTCCCTAATAGCTTATTTGATTTTGATGGGCTTGATAAGACCTTCATATCTTCAAATCACAACCTTTCAGTTCCCCAAGTATTCAAGACTGTCTAGAACACATATCCACTAATAGTACTCTAAGAGAGTTATATTATAGAGTAAGCATTTAAATTCTCATCACTAAAGAGCTAATGTGGATGAACATACTCAATGACATATCTAGGAATAGGGACCTATTTTTATTGCCTTCACTTTTTTTGTCTTCACCGTCACCTTTGGATTCATTATTACCCTTCTTATCATCACCCCTCTCCACTTTTATTTTATCTAGAATCCTTCTTCACCTCATTACCATCCTTCTTAGCCCCACCACGACTACTTTCCTTCTTCTCCCCTACTTATTTCTTCACCCCATCCTCCTTGTCCCCATCCTAGATGTTTCCATCCTTTTTTTTTGGATTGTCTCCATATAATTCTCAGTCTTTTGTGGAGATATAATGGCTCATAGTTGTTATTTTAATTAATGAATGAATGGATTGAATGTAAGGATTATAGTGAGTTGTATAGTTTTTTGTTTTTGTTTTTTTTTTTGGGGGGGGGTTCATGGGATTTGGAATCCAAACAAAGAAAGGTTCCATTTCGCTTGCAATTGTATATTGTAGAGTAGAAAACATGTTGGGGACAGTTATGGAGTATTTTCCTTAGATGCAGGTTTCTATGCTCAGCTAATTCACTCTCATGGTGTTATTCATGTTGTTGAATGTGGAGATTGAAACCATAGTTGAATTACTTTGGATAGGGAAAATTTTAAGAACTACTCCTTGGTGAGCTCAAGTATTGCAACAATAAAGGTTATTAAATCTTGGGTAATCACACTTAGATTATCAATCAGGGAAATTATAGACTTGTGAAACATTGTGCAAAGTTTATGCAATCGTCAAGGGTATAAATGAGTCGTTGAATGAATTTTGTGTTCTTTTATTTTTAGAAAATAAAGTTATATGACTAATATGCAACTAGATACCATAGAGAACTAAAACTCTATAGCATGAGTTTTCTAGACATGGAATTCACTAATATTAAGGCCAGCTAGTTTACAAGAAAAAAAAACATTAAACTAATACAAAGCTAAATAATCTAAATATCCTATTATAATGAATTTTTTTTAATAAATAGGTCTTATAACATAAACATAAAAGTTTTTGAAAATTGAAAGAAAATGTCCTAATTAAATGTACTAATAAAAAAACATAACATGCTTAAATATTTACATAATAATTTTAACTTATCATATTTGACAGAATTTGAGGGGAGAGATTTACTTTCCACATAAATTTAGAACAACAATCGTATGTATAGGTGGCATGAAATTATAGCTTTTATTTCCCAATCATGGTAGGTGGGCATCATTCTATCCGACTCAATTATTTCTTTAAATCCTAAGTTCAACACTGAACAACAAGTTTGAATGATGAAATCCTAAGTTCATTAGTTATAACTGAATTTGCAATATAGGTGGCATGAAATTATATTTTTTATTTCACAATCATGGAAACATACCAATGAACAACAAGTTTGAATAATGAAATACTAAGTTCATTAATTATAATTGAATTTGCAATATAGGTGGCATGAAATGATATATTTTATTTCATAATCATGGTGGGTGGGCATCATGCTATCGGAGTCAACTATTTCTTTAAATAATGGTTATAGACATATGCAATAAACATACCAATGAACAACAAATTTGAGTAATGGAATCCTAACTTCATTCATTATAATCGAAAATTTAAAGTTGGAGTATAGGTGTCATGAAATTATATCTTTTATTTCCCTAGGTGAGCATCATGCTATCTAAGTAAACTATTTCTTTAAATCATGGCTATAGAAATATGTAATAAACATAACAATGAACAACAACTTTGAATGATGGAATCCTCAATTCATTAATTATAATTGAAAGTGCAACTGCTTTAACAGGCACTTTTCCATTAACAACAAATACAAGTAAATTGAATTGCAATTTAAAAAAAAAAAAACATTACTTGATGGTTTTCCTATTGAAAGAAAACCATAACAATAAGCAACAAGTTAGCATGAGTTTGTCTTCCATTGAATTACAATATTAGATGAAAAACATTGTTTAATGGTTCCATAATGAAACCAAATCATGACAATAAGAAACAAGTTAGCATGGGTTTGGCTTCCATTGAAACAAAATACTAGCCATTGTTGATGCAAATAAATGGCGTTGCAAAATGCATGACATAATAACATGCATATAAAATGAGAAATGGAGAACTACATTCCAAACATAATCATCATAAATAAGATATCTTTATGGATTTCCATGTAACATAATAATTGAGAGAGGTAAAGGATGATGTAATCATTCAATGGTCCATGAGATGTAAATGATGTAAACATGAAACATTTAACCAATCCATCTTGCATATAATTTACATTTAATCTCACATAATTATGATGTTGAAACATAGCCAAATGTATTTAACCAATCCATCTTCCATATAATTTACATTTAATCTCACATAACTATGATGTTGAAACATAGCTAAAGGTATTGTATCATTCTCGTTTTCAAATCTCAAACTAGTGATGTATATTGTAAATCTAATGTATGGTCAAGAGTTAAAACGATGTGATATGTAAATGATGTAAATTGAATGTAACAAATAAAATGTATCACCGGCTACAAATGGACACAGATGGAGATTTGGGGGCTAAGTATCCACAAGAGATGAAAGGGGTCCAAGGGGGGGAGTTTACCCATGTTTATTAAACCCAAACCATTTATTTCTAAATTATCCTTACCATGAACCTTCCATTAGTTGTTGTGTTCTAAAGCCCATTCATTGAATTCATGTAATAGGGTTGGTGTGAGAGTCACTTCCCATATTTATTGAGAGCATGGGGGCTGAGTACAATCAGCTTGGGGAAGAATGCAAGTCAAGAAAGCAAGAGAAAGAAGTGAAATTCGTATGGGTAGGAGAAAAAAATTGCACATTCATGTTTTTGCATAGAGAATTATTTTTACATGGAGTTTTCTAGCCAGTAATAGAGTTCTGAGTGTTGAAGCTTTAGGGTAGTTGTTGTGGGAAAGTTTTGAAGTTGTTTGGAGCTAAAAATTTGTGTAGAAAGAGGCTACGTTCCTGGGAGTAATGTTTTGTTTGAAATTTGGCAAGGAAAGCACACATTTTGTTGTTGGGAGAATTCATGTTGCAACTATAGAATTCTTGAGGTCCCAGCAAGTAGATTTCATGTCCAAGTTGTGATGGAAGCCCTGGAGGGAAGTGGAAAGGCCTGAGGGATTGTGAGCAATGAAGGGGGATTCCATCCCTTGGGTTGTGCAGGTTGAGGGGAAGAGATTTGGTGGATTGGAATTAGTTGTGAGATTGATTGTTGAGAGGGAGACATTAACCAGCCTTTAGGGACCATGTATCTTCTGGATGCATCGCCCTAGCTCGAGGGTGACTTGTTGTTGAAAACTGGAACATCAAGTCTATGGTTGGGAGGAACGTCCATCCTCTACAACATATTGCATATTTTTATAAGATAAGTGTTCATATATGTTGTGTTTATTCATGTTAAATGTTGATATAGTTGTTGTGTATTTTTGCTCTGAGATATCTTGGTTATTGTGCTTGTTGTGAACAGAATGATGCATATGAGTTACCATTTGTGTGGTTGAATGTTGTTGTGTATTATTTAGTTGTTATTGAACACAGTTAAGTAATTGCATTTGTGTTTTTAAGAAGCATAGACATTTTCATGTGTATGGATGTCATGTTGTGTGTTATTTCTGCATTTTGATTTACTATCAAAAAAAATTATTGGGTCGTTTTAATAGTGATGTGATGCAGATGGGGGTTGGGTACATTATAGAGTGGTATCAAATATTAGCGTTCAACACTGGACCTACATGGGCCAAGAACCACTATGAATTTGGGTAAATTGATGTTACATACTTCAATCTATGAAGAATTGGGGGAAAATGGTGATAACCCAAGAGAAATCCCCAAACTCATGGGGAAGACTCAAAATTGTCTCATAGGTTTAAATTGCATGAATCTACAGATTTGCATAGTTAAATTCGACCTAAAAGGTCAAAATTTATGTTTTTAATGGTCGTTGTAGGGCTAGACAAAGTTTGAAGAATCAACAGCCAAGATCGTGTTTGATCTCGAGATCAATGACCTAGATTCATTTTAATAAATTTAAAAATTTACAAGGATTTTGGAGGTTGCCAAAGTTTGGCAGATCAACGACCAGGATTTGTTTCTGGCCATTTGGAAGATAGATCGAATCAACGACCGAGATTCATTTTCAGTTGTTTCAAATATGGATCAAATCAATGGTCTGGATTCATTTTCGGTCATTGGGAGGTTGGGGTCGATCAACGGCCAAGATTCAATTCATAGGTTTGTGAAGTGGAGCAGATCAATAGTCAAGATCAGTTTGAATAATAGATCGACAGTCGATATTAATCAGAGATTGGTTGAAAATTTTCTAAGTGTTTGTCACCAACAGAAATCGTTGACATTCAACTATTGATAGTCAGGGATCGGTCGTATTGGAGAAGTATTTGGTCGCCAACGAAAATCATTGACGATCGACGACCGATGGTCGGGAGTCGACTAGATTGGAAAAGTGTTTGGTCATTGATGGTCGATTGTTAGGGGTTAACTGGATTTGTGAAATGTTTGGTCACCAACAAAAATCGTCAACGGTCGATGGTCAATGGTCGTGTGTCGGTTGACTTAGTGAAGTGTTCAATCAATCAGGAGAAAGCACTTATGGTCGATGATTGATGGTCAGGGGTAGACTGATTCAGCAAGGTGTCGGTTCATCCAAGGAAAACAATCGAGGATTGATGAAGGAAAGTGGGTGATGACATTTCATGCCACACCAGCATCCACATGTCATGCCAAGTCAACCAAGGTGCCATGTTAGAGTCTATGTTCCATGCCACGTTAACTTCCACATGCCATGATACGTCAGCCAAGAAATGGTCAATGGTCGACAGTCAGGTAGACCGAAATGGAGAATTGTTTTCAACAGTCAACACAAATGGCCAATGATCGATGGTCGATGGTTAGGTTGGTTGAATCGAGAGAATGTTTCATCCACCAAATGAAATTGTTGATGGCCAAAGACCAATAGTCAGGTCGGTCGATTCAGGGATGTGTTGTAATCAGTCGCCAAAGGAAAAGGGTCAACATTCGATGGTCGATGGTAGGTATTTTAGGCAGTTTAGGAAAATCAACAGTTGAGATCTCACTTGATTTTGAGATCGATAGCTCAGATTCAAGGGTTGTTATAGTAGTAAAACAATCAAATTTCTACGAATTTTTTGGGTTTTTGAAGGTCATGAACTTGTTGGAGTTACTTCACACACACCTAGGATATATTTTTCCTAAGGTTATTCCTTGTTTAGTAGTCATAATTAGTCATTATCCAGTCTCCTATATTTTAAGGGAGAATATTCCACATGGAGAATATTCTCTTTCAGTTGACACTTCAGTTTGACTAGTTGAGTTGAGTTTAGATGTTGCATTGGTTTTGTCACCATGCAACATTGGGATCATCACCAACTCACTACTCTTTGTTCAGACAGTTAGCTAAAGACTAGTTGACTAGTTAACTCAGCTAGGTGGCAGTGCACTCCCGTAACTGCTTGAGAGACTAGACTAGGTGGCAGTTCACTCCCGTAACTATTGGTGTGTGTCTAGATCACTCTAGAACACCACTATGTCTTATTAGTTACTCATGTATCCTATATCTATTTTAAATTATTCACTCTTTGAGTGTGGAAATGGTTAATGAGAATCCTTCCATTTTTTCTCTCCTTCTTCTTCTTTCTTCAATTATCTCTGCAAATGTGTGTATTATTGTTTAGCTAGATCTATTCTGTGCAGGTTCAACACATTTACATGGTATCAGAGCCGATGGACTGCTAAGCAAAATCTACACCAAATTAATTTTTCCAGGTACTGAAGATTGAAGACAACAATAAGATGGATTATTCACCGGAAATACTTCTCACGCCTCACAACTATTTGGAATGGAAGCCAACAAAATTTCTTTTTCTAAGATGCAAAGGCTTATACCAAATAACCATGTCAATGGAAGTAGAGCCTGATTCTATCGATGAGAAAAATGACTTTCTCAATAGACAAGATATGGCCATAGGATTTATCCTCTATTTTATTTCTCCCAAAATTCTCCATCAAATATATGATAACTCACAAGAATTCACTCCAAATTGTTTATGGAGCATATTGGAGGTTTTATTTGGGAATAAGTAAGAATGCATGTAAAATGTTGACAAGATAGAGAATGTAGAAAATCCACTGGAAGATAAATCATCTTAGTTTGAAGAGCCTTCTACACAAGTATCTACAAAAATTTGTATTCCATTAATTGAAGATGATGTCTACTCCATTTCA
>SNQJ01S0006282.1:0-30145 GCA_010110895.2 Picea sitchensis | reverse complement strand
TTATATTTTTATTTTTAAAGTAGACAAAAAAAATTCCCCAATGAAATTTAGACTTAGAACTTAGATTATTATCCAGGCGACAATTAATTAGGGAAATTGTTTTAAAATTTTCTTAATGTGTTATTTGTCTTAGGGCCATCTAGGTTCATCCCTCTATCATCATCAATGCAACGTGCCCTTCAGGACGCACTAGGTGCTCCAAGGGTGCCACTCACCTCATCTGTTCCTTTGCGCAACGTGCCCTTCAGGATGCACTACGTGCTCCAAGGGTGCCACTCGCCTCTTGACTGATTGGTAGACATCAATAACCCCTTGAGTCAACACTCTGCTAGGTGAATTTGTGGGAGACTAAGGGCTTCTAAGGAATAAGGCCACCGCCTTATTGCTCACCTCTTAGAATCATCGTGAGTGACTGTCGCAGTCTGCCCTCATGACATCGTGGGTCTTCTTGAACTAGGTAATTGTTAACCTACAGTTCGATCCACGGCGGGAGTGCTAGTAGGTTGTGGCAGGGTTGTTGTCCACCCCTCTCCCTCAACATCTCTGGTAGTCGTGTGTGGCCCCTTTACTCCATATGTGAGTCTGGTCGGCAAGCTATCGTCAGCCTGCATCATCAACAAATCATGTCAGAGCACATCCACATAATATCATCTAATCAGATGTACTAATATCACAGTAAAACAATCAAACCCCAATAGCACACTCCCTAACTCGATCCGGAGTCCAAGGGGTTCCATCGATGACTCTGCATCCTCAAGGTCCAAAACCCTGCACACTCAGTAAAACTGAGTCAATAGCACCTGTCTATGTCAATGTAGTAATACAACATGTCATCTACCCATAACGCATCATAATCAAAGTCAAATGTTTTAATAGCATAATAATCTGGATCACTTGCGAACAAGTGTCCTCAAAGAATAAGTTCGCTTAGTGCGCCAGAGCGGGATGTTACATACACCCCCTCTTGGTCTAAAATTTGTCCTGAAGTTTCTCAGTTTAAATGTTGAACTAATTGTATCACAGTATCATATGTCTATCTATCAAACAAAAATGGAAATTGTTGGCGCATATCATATGCGTCCTCCCAGGTCACCAAGTGTGGACTATAATTGTCCCCCTGGACCTTGACCTAATCCACCGTTCAACGTCGTAGCTGTTGAATGTGATGATCCAAGATGTGGACCGGCTCATCCATGAGCGCTCCCTCGTCCAATACCTACAAGGAACTCATGTCAATAACATGTGTAGGATCACTAATATAATGTCTCAAAATAGATACATGAAAAACGTCGTGCATACGCCTCAAGGAATTAGGCAAGGTTAGTTGATAGGCCACGGGCCCCTTTCTCTCCACAATATCAAAAGGTCCCACGAACCTAGGAGAGAGTTTAGCTCCCTTCCCAAACTTGATCGAACTCTTATGTGGTTTCACCTGCAAGAAGACTCGATCGCTGACCTCATAACTACGGTCGACACGGTGCGCATCGGAATAACTCTTCTATCGATCGTGTGCTTCTTTAATCCTTTGTCTTATGGTTTGCATTTGTTATTCCATTTCTTGGATCGCTTCTGGTCCCACCAGGACCCTATCCTCAAGCCGATCCCAACTCAAGGGCGTCTGACATGGTCGCTCGTAAAGAAACTCGAAAGGCGCCATCTTAATGGTGCTCTGGTAACTGTTGTTGTAAGCAAACTCCACTAGTGGCAAGAATTATTCCCAATTCTTTTGTTGGTCCAACATGTCTTCCAAGGTTTGGTTGGTTCATTCGGTTTGCCCGTCAGTCTCTGGGTGATACGCAGTACTAAATTTAAGTTGGGTTCCCAAGGCCTCTTGGAAACTCATCCAAAATCGTCCGATAAACACCAATCCTCGATCAGATATAATCCTCTTAGGCACGCCATGCAGCCTCACAATCTTATTGATGAAAACTCTAGCTATGTCAGGTGCCTGATACATCGTACGCACATGAATAAAGTGAGAACTCTTCGTCAGAGTGTCTACTACTACGAAAATTGAGTCATGTCTCCTTGCTGTCAGTGGCAATCCAACAATAAAATCCATCGAAATAACCTCCCATTTCGATTCCGTAATAGCATGCGGTTGTAGTAATCCTGCTGGGTGTCTATGTTCAGCCTTTACCTACTGACATCCTAGACATCTGGCCACATAGTTGACTATGTCTGCCTTCATTCCCTTCCAGAAGAATAAGGGTTTAAGGTATGCCCTCATCTTCGTGACTCACGGGTGAGCCATGTAAACTTCTCTATGAGCCTCTCTCAGGATCAACATCCTCAACTCGTCGTTTGGCGGTACGTAAATCTGACTTTTAAACCTCAATAAACCATTGCTATCAAATGAAAATCCTTCATATCATGGTACCATCATTGTGTTTCGTCCGATAAAACCCTCGACCTCTTTGTACCAGTCATCATCACGTTGTAAAGTGAGAATATTCTCACATAGATTCGTCTGAAGAGGCAACACCAAAAAGATGTGTGGTCTCCGACTCAAAGCATCCGCCACTTGGTTCATTGTTCCCTTTATGTAAGTAATCTCAAAGTCGTACTCGCTAAGCAATTTCGACCAATGTCGTTGTCGCGTGTTCAGGTCGCTTTGCGTAAAAATGTGTTGTAGTTCACAATGATCAGTCTTTAGTTCAAATTTTCGTCCAACAAGGTAGTGTCTCCAAACCTTCAAGGCATAAACGATGGCTAATAACTCCAAATCGTGCATCGCGTAGTTCTCCTCATGCCTTCTCAGTTTCCTCGAAATGTAAGCAATCACTCGTCCATCTTGCATCAAGACTCCACCTAAACCTTCCTTGGATGCGTCAGTGCAGACCAAAAGGTCTGCGTCCATGTCCAGGACCTTTAGTATCGTTGTTGTTGTCAACAATTCCTTGAGCCTCCGAAATGCTTCCGCACATTTCTCGGTCCAAACAAACTTCTTATTTTTCTTCTGCAATTCTGTGATCGGATTTGCTACCTTCGAAAATCCCTCGACGAATCGTCAATAGTATCCTGCCAAACCCATGAAGCTATGCACTTCTGTGACATTCGTAGGCGCAGGTCATTCCATAATAGCCTTGACCTTGGTTGGGTCCACAACGATACCTTCATCGGAGATGACATGCCCTAAGTAGTGAATCTTTGATTGGTAAAAAGAGCATTTGGACAACTTCCCATACAATTTGTGCTCTCACAAAAACTGTAGTACCAAGCACAAGTGCTCGTCATTCTCCTCCGTCGTCCAAGAGTAAATCAAGATATCGTCAATGAATACTTGGATGAACTTGTCCAAGTATTCGTGGAACACCCCATTCATCAAACTCATAAATACCCCTAGGGCGTTTGTCAGTCCAAATGCTAAAATAGTAAACTCGTAATGTCCAAACCTCGTCTTAAAGGCGGTCTTAGGGACGTCATCCTCGTTGATCCGCAACTGGTGATACCCTAATCGCAAATCGATCTTGGAGAACACCATCGCACCCTTCATTTGATCGAACAGGTCATCAATTCTCAGCAATGGATATTGATTCTTGATCGTAGCCTTGTTCAGTTGACGGTAGTCAATGCAAAGCCTCCATGATCCATCCTTCCTTCGTGTGAAAATAATAGGTGCACCCCACGGTGACACACTAGGACGTATCACTCCCAGGTCCAATAACTCTTTCAGTTGCATTTTCAACTCTTGTAACTCTGGGGTCGACATCCGATAAGGCGTTCTTGCTATCGGTTCAGTCCCTGGTTTTAGGTCTATGGTAAACTCCAACTCTCTCTCCAGCGGCATCCTAGGTAACTCCTCCAGAAACATGTCTACAAACTCTCTCACCACTGGAAGGTGTTCTAGACCTTCCGCTACTCCCTTCTCGTTTAACGCAAGGATTGCATAAAGCTTGCACCCCTTATGCATACTCTTCTGTAGTTGTAAGGAAGAGATGAACCTCAGGGAAACTCCCTGGTTTTGTCCTACAATCACACGTCTCTATCCCTCGTCATCGATCAAGCTCAACCATTTCGTCTTACAATTGAGTATCACCTCATGCGATTCCAACCAGTCCATACCAATCATGACATCATAAGATCCTAGGGTTGTGACGTACAAGTTGGCCCTTGTGAAAAACTCTCCCAGGTTAAGGGCACAGCCTGTAACCTTTCCTCCAACCTTTTGTTTGGCTCCCGAATCCATCTCTATGAAGCTAAACTCGTCATGTTCGAATACCTTTACCTTAACCCTTTTTAGCACTGCACCAGAAAAGAAACTCTCAGTAGCACCGAGATCTATCAAAATACTAAGGGTTTGGTCAGCGACAGTACCTGTCGTCTCGAGCACAGTAGACTGATGCTCTGCCTGACGGTTATTCATCATGGCATGAATCCGATGGGCCTTGCCCATATCTCCCAGGGTAGTGGGTTCAGCTGATCTGGATGCTTTGGTCCTCTCCACATGACAGTCGCGCTGGTAGTGTGGCTCCCCACACGTCCAACACCCCTTCTTCGGCCCAGTAGTCCTAGTACCTGAAGTAGAAGATGATGGCCCACCGGCCTGGAACCCTGGTCTGTTCTACTGAACATGCCTAAACTACGGTGGTTGCGGTCAACGTTGTTGTTGATGTTGTGGTCCCCGATAAGGTGTTCGTTGCTGAGGCATCGATCGTCGGGGTGTAGTGAAAGTGGATCCCATCTGGAAGCCACAATATCCCAACGTATGTCTCGTTGGTGTCTGTTGCTGCTGTGTTCCATATGAACCCTGCCCTGCTGGTCTCGTTGGAGTCCTAGTCTGAACCCCACTGATAAGCTCCTCCTTTGCTATGACGGCCTTATTGGTGGCATCGTGCAAGGTTTGGGGCATCAAAATCCTAACATTTTCACGTAGGCTGTCATTAAGGCCGAACACGAACCTGTTGAACTTAATTTTCTCCATGTTAAGGTGTAGAGCATACCGGAGCAGCTCCATAAAACGGGCCTCGTACTTGGGAACCGTACGACCTCCCTGTCGTAAGGCATTGAACTCATTGAGCTGATGCTCAATGAATTCCTCTGAAAGGTACCTCTCTCGGAACCATTCCTTGAACAGTTTCCATGACATATCTTCGACGGCCATGTTCAGCTACGGTAGGAGCATCTTCCACCATAGAAGAGTGCTCCCCTTAAGTTGAAAGACCGCCATGCAGACCTTCATGTTGGAGGTGTAATCATGAAGTGTGAAGCACATCACCATATTATCCAACCATGCCTCGGTGGTTGCGTCGTCCGGGGCACCAAAGAACTCGAGAAATTTGACCTTCTCGAGTTCACGGTGAATACTACCTGTACCGATCGGAGCAGGCGGTGGAACCTCAGTGGGTGTCGGGGCTCTGGCCTCATCTCTGTCCAAATAGTTGATCAATGCTTCAGACATGCGCTGAAAAGATCTCATCATCCCAACTACATCACCAACTACTATCTACTCCTGTCTGAGAACCTGCTCATCTCCCTGGGGGTTAGACCCCTCAGGTGTGGATGCTACTGGAGTCGTCGCGCCTCCTCCCCTAGCACCCTGTCGTCTACCTCTACGGCATCCTCTAACCATGATTACCTGCATGCACACAATCAACTCGATTAGCAACAATATAATCAAATCATGTCAACGAAATCTGTAGAGATCCCAAGTCATGGGTCGAACCCGCTCTGATACCATATGTAACGCACCTCCCGTTCGTCACGACGACGAACCTCTTATAACAAGTACAATTTTTTTTTGTGTGTGTGTCTGTGTACAAGGGTAATAAATACATTATACTCTACGTAGAAACGCAACGATGAACATGTCACCTGCATCAGTGACAACAACATAACGACCTAAGATGCACATCAAGTATCTGCATGCATTGAACGACAATCAATTGACAAATAAATAAGACTGACTACCATCCTACCCTACAATGGTTAGGACCTCCAAGACACATAAGCAACACTCAAGCCCAGGTTCCCATTGATTTTAACCATTTAAGGTCTCAGGGTTGGCGACCGTTTTGAGGAACATGGAGGTGTCTACACCTCGCCCGACACAAGTAGACTAAGCCTTCTAAGCTAAGAAAAATCATCAAAATAGAGTAAACAGCCCATCCATCAATCAAGGCTAAAATTCAAAATCTACGAACCCTTTATCAAGGTTAATGTTTACTAAGGACACATCTAATTTACCATCAGTCATTAATGCACCTCCAATTTAATGTTACTTATAATCAATTTATCATGTCTAAATAACCAATACTAGATCCATAATGACAAATAAAATGCATCCTCAATCATAGATCCAATGAGCTAGTCTAGAAGTTGCAATTAGGTCACTCTTCACCAATCAGCTTTAATTATTACACATTCCAGAAGGGCAATTCTAATTTTAATCCTATTCTCAATCTACTGGCCATTAGCATTAATTGAGACATTAACTAAATTAGAGTAGCTTGCTTTTCTTAAATACTAACTGAAATAAAGCAATTGCTTGTTATGAAATGTTAACAAAAAGTAGATTTCTTTTATTAAAATAAAGTAGATTGATATTTTTAAAATACTAACAAAATAAAGTAGTTGCTGCTATGAAATATTAACTGAAAAAGTAGATTGCTTTTATTTAAAATAAGGTAGATTGCCATTTTTAAATACTAGCAAATTGCTTGTTATGAAATGTTAACAAAAAGTAGATTTCTTTTATTAAAATAAAGTAGATTGATATTTTTAAAATACTAACAAAATAAAGTAGTTGTTGCTATGAAATATTAACTGAAAAAGTAGATTGTTTTTATTTAAAATAAGGTAGATTGCCATTTTTAAATACTAGCAAAATAAAGTAGTTGTTGCTATGAAATATTAACTGCAAAAGTAGATTGCTTTTATTTAAAACAAGGTAGATTGCTATTGTAAAGACTAACAACATAAAGTAGTTTCTGTTATGAAATATTAACTAAAAAAGAGGTAGATTGCTTTTATTTATGAAAACATCAACTAGCATGAAGTGGATTGCTCTTATTAATAAAGTCGTTTGCCTATTAATGCTAATATTTAAAGCATTCATCTAAGTTCAAATTAATCCAATCTCAACTGGTACTAAAACATAAACATTTCTTTCCTATTCCCTTTTTTAATATAACCCATTAAAACTCTACCAGTGATAAAGTGTCTTAAGATTAAAATTTTATATATAAAAAAAAATCGTCTAACAAGGATTAGATGAACCACTTCAGATATCAAGAGCTGTTATAGCTTAGTGACTCTTATAATCGAACAGAAAAATTACCTTCCACGTGTGCAAGGATGGTGCGTTGTCCTGAGGTTATCATCTTATTAAAAATACATTAAGAACTATAATGCCAATCACCTGTTACTGCCACCATGCACTATTTTAAAGAAATCAACCTTTAAAAAGGAAAATAAAAGCAAGAAGTCGCCCTAAGGGCAAGACGCACAGTGTGGGTTTCCCGTCCAAGTTTAGTAAGACGCATAGGTGAGCACAGCCGTCTAAAGGTTTAAGGTTCGAAACGAAACTACTGCCATTAAGAAATTTTGCAAGTCCGAAGAAAACAATAAATATTACTACTGTAACATCTGTCAATCCATTTATTTAGTTGGTTACTGTTGAATCAACTGTTACATACAAATTATGTCATTTAAAACCTTTAATGCCATCGCCTGGACCGGCACTGAGCAAGGGAAGGCCACCGGCCCCAAAATCTCTGCACTTCACACCAATACAGGAATGAATGGAGAGTGCATTTAACAAGTGAAACGCGTTATGCTACCATCGTTCGGCACTTCACGACAGCAGTGGGTGGGACGAGGGAGCATTGTCCGACTGGGTCCACACTCACTCAACCATATACACACAAATCGTGCTTCCAGCACTGAGGAAATGGATTCGGAAGGTAGGAAGGGAATCGCAGCAAGGGTAAACTCAGGCCAGTGCCAAGGCCTAACCAACTTGTTGTCGAGCCTCTCCTTAAAATGTAGCCACCCTGCAACTATTAAACTTCAGACAGAATGCAACAACAGGAGTTGGAACGTCGTCGGGGAAGGAACGGATGGCTACGCCATCCAGTAGATAAATGGTCGATTGCAGGGTATCAATAATAAGGTTCGAGTGGCCAAGTTAACCTAAGGATGAATCTCTTTGTGCAAAACAAAATTTAGCAGGTGGCAAGGCAAGGGACACTGCTCACAAATTGGTGCCAACAGTTTGGATGGCAGTGATCAACCACCATGAAGAAAATGAACACAATTTCCCTTTGCTTGAGCAAATGCAAGGGAGTGAGAGGTAAAGAACCGGTCAGAGTCCGAAGAAAAGTCATATTAACTTCTGGATAAGTTCAATCTTACTAGATTCTAAAACATAAGAGCATTCTTTGCAGACATTTAGCAAACACAAACAAAAATAACACAGAATCTCACATTCTACAGCTTCGGCAATCCTTTCCACATCAGCCATCAATGCTCAAAATAAAAGAAAACGCAGGGTTAAAGGTAAACATCTATACAACCGCAGGGATGAGAAATTTCTCCCTTGCTCCTACTCGAATCGCGCTACAGTAGAGGCTGTGTTAAAATTTAACTGAAGTTAAGGGACTCTTAAAATATAACCATACCAGATTTGAATTATCAAAATTGTTAGTATGATCGCTACCTTAGCCAAGAATTCAGAAGTACTAAGGTGGTGATGCAGATATGAAATTTTAAATGTTTAAAATCAGGGAATGCAAAAATCGCCTTTGTAAGACAATTACACTGTTAAATTTCACCATTTAAGTGATGAGGACACAATTCAAACAATCATCTAGGCTAGGAAAAAGGGGTTCTCTATCACTCTAAACATCCAATACATGTACAATCGATATTCCGATCCCAGCATAAGTCATATTGCATTCTACTATACTAAATAAAAGAACATATTGTTGCCTTATCGCTTTCTTCGAATGATGTCTAGTGCTTCATGCTCTCCCGCTCTCCGACCATCGAGACCTTACCGGTACCTCCCAACCAATGCTAGGGGTACTCTGCTTCCCCCTTAGCCTCCTGAGCCGCAAAGGGGCCACACACTATCCAGAGGGTATGTCTAGCTCCCAGCTCGCCTCGCAAGGCTGATCTACCACTCTTCTTCGAGCTAGGAAATCCCAACTCCCACAAGTAAATTAGTAAAGTCACTATTCCTGCAGCGTAACGTTACGCTAACAGTCGATCCCCTTCTTCCTTCTCCTCCCTCTCTTTTATAGAGTTTTTCAATTTCCTTTCTTTCCCTAAATCTCATTTAATTTAAGTTTTAATAAAAATTCCTAAAAATTCTCCTTCGTACAAGTGTCATCCATCCCCACGTTTCTCCATTAATTATTTCCTTTAATTAATTAATTGTCTTATTTCCCTCACCCCCCTAGAGTTACTCCTAAAATCACTCCTAGGTGTCCCTAGATTCCCTTACATGTTTTAAAGGCTTTCCCTAAAATGAAATTGCTAAATCAATTTTAAAATTAGAAGGTTCTTAAATGCAGATTCTTTACTAAGTTGGTTTCCCGCTTTTTACCATGAGTTCCCCTCTTTCCCTCTTTAGGTTACCTCCTTTCCCTAATTTCCTAATTTTTTTCCCTCTTTAGGTTACCTCCTTTCCTAATTCTAATTTTTTTATATTTTCCGACTTCCTTTGAGCTAAAAACAAAAGTTGTGCAATTTAACCTCTTTTCCTTCTTATTAATAATTCGCACCTTTTAAACTATCAAAAGTTAAAATAATTAATTGTCTCTTTACCTTTTACATCCACACATTTTATTTAATTTGTTACTATCTTCATGTTACCACAAAATTTTATGAAGACCAAATTATTACTCAAGTGCTTTTAAATTTTATTATTTATATATATATATATATATATATATATATATATTTATTTCATTTATTTATTTTATTTTATATTTATTTTTGTGTTTTTTTTTTTTTTTTTTTTTTTTTTTTAGACTTAGAACTTAGATTATGATCCGGGCAATAATTAATTAGGGAAATTGTTTTAAAATTTTCTTAATGTGTTATTTGTCTTAGGGACATCTAGGTTCATCTATCATCATCAATGTGACGTGTCTCTGTAGATGCACTAGGTGCTCCAAGGGTGCCACTTGCCCTATCTTTTCCTTTTACACTAATGCGTTCTTCAGGACGCACTATCGCATCTGGTGCCACTGCCTTGACCGACATTGTAGACATCACAACCCCTAGAGTCAACACTCCGCTGTGTGAACTTGTGGAGACTAAGGGTTTCTAAGGAATAAGTCTCCCGCCTTATTGCAGTAACGCTTCCTTAGGAATCATCGAGCTGATCGGGTCATAGCCTCACCTCATCAGATCGTAATTAACTAGGGTAATCGCTAACCCACACCGATCCACGGCGGGAGTGCTAGTAGGCTTTGGCAAGGCTTCTATCCACCCCTCTCCCTCAACATCTTTGGTAGTTGTGTATGGCCCCTTTACTCCATATGTGAGTATGGTCGGCAAGCTATCGTTAGCCTACATCATCAACAAATCATGTCAGAGCACATCCACATCATATCATCTAATCATATGTATTAATATCACAGTAAAACAATCAAACCCCAATAGCACACTCCCTGACTCGATCTGGAGTCCAAGGGGTTCCATCGATGACTCTGCATCCTCATGGTCCAAAACCCTGCACACTCAGTAAAACCGAGTCAATAACACTTGTCTATGTCAATGCAGTAATACAACATGTCATCTACCCATAACGCATCATAATCAAAGTCAAATGTTTTAATAGCATAATAATCTGGATCACTTGCGAGCAAGTGTCCTCAAAGAATAAGTTCGCTCAGTACACCAGAGTGGGATGTTACATTGCAAAAGATAGGCAAAAGAGTTATGTTTATAAAATAACACATAGAGAATTCAAAATGGGAGAGCATGTGTTTTTAAAAGTTAAATCCAAGAGAAGCTCGTTGAAATTGGGAAGTTGCCCAAAGTTGGAAGCGAGATATTGTGGGCCTTTTGAGGTCTTAGAAAAGATAGGACCAATTAAATACATGTTAGCATTACCTGTATCCATGAGAATTCATAATTTGTTCCATGTGTCTTTATTTAGAAATTATGTATATGATCTTAATCATGTGATTGATTGGAATGTGATCCAGGTGGAACACGAAGGGGATTTTCGAGTGGAACTAGTGTGCATCTTGGACTGAAAATTCAAAGTGATTAAGAACTAATCTTTCAGCTTGGTAAAGGTTCAATGGACTTGCTACTATCCTAAAGACACTACATGGGAGCACGAGGAATCCATATTGGAAGCATACCCGCAATTTTTTGCAAATTTTGAAGAAAACGAAATGTACATTTGTACATAAGAAAATGAAGACTCTATTTTGACAGTTGGAGTTCCTGGAACCACAACTCTGAGATTTATTGTCCAACCAATGTGTGGGTTGAGGGGAAAATAGAGGTATTGGTTGGAATTGTTGTGTGAGTCATTAAGTTGTGGAATTATTAACTATTCTAATGTAATGTTTTTATATATGTCAATGTGAAAATTGTATGGTTATGTGCACCGAGGACAGTGCAGTTTGTACGGGGAGGGGAATGTAACATCCCCATTTTCAAACCCCAAACTAGCAATGTATATTTTAAATGTAATGTATGGACAAGAACCAAAGCGATGTAATATTTAAATGATGTAAATTGAATATAATGAATAAAATGTATCGCCCGTTGCAGATGGACACAGACGAAGATTTGGGGGCTAAGTATCCACAAGAGAGGGAAGGGATCCAAGGGGGATATTTTACCCATGTTTATTAAAACCGAACCATTTATTTCTAAATTATCCTTACCATGAACCTTCCACTAGTCGTTGAGTGTTCTAGAGCTCGATCATTGAATTCATGTAAGAGGGTTGGTGTGAGAGTTGTCAGTCAAATTCACTTGAAGGAATTTGATGCATTAAATTATCAACTCGGGTTTGTAATCTTATGAAGCATAAAGCATTGTATGTGCAGGGATTTAGTTCCTCATTTATTAATGCAAGTGAGTGAAGAAAATTAATTGTTGATCTAAACTATGAATTTTTATAAGAAGGAAATTATGTCATTTTCTGAAAATAGAGCAATTCTAAGAAAATAATAAAAACAGATTAAAAAGAAATTTCAATACTATGATAGTAATTGTTGGCCCTTGGTTATGGAAGGAAGCAAATAACAAGGAATAAAGGGTGAAAAGAGAACTTCGCAGAAGACACAGTAAATGTCACTGGGTCGAAGTGAGCAAAAGAGAAGAAAAGATGGAGCGAAGCACGGAAAAGCAAGTCGTTGGATGAAAGGAGATCAGGGACAACAGATAAGCAAGGAAGAAGGATCGAGGAAAACTCATCAAGTGTAAAAAGCCACCATTGGATGCTTTGGAGCACTGCGCAAGAGGAAAGGAAAGACAGGCTGGCGAAGCCAGGAAAAAGCGGGTCAAGTTGACCTAGGGTTTATATGCCTAGAGTTTTGGTATCTAGGGTTTTGGACACTTAGGTTTCGGCCTAAGAATGTCGGTGAATGATTGTAATGTATAAATAGAGGTCTAAAGGGCCTAGATTGGGTTGGTAGAATATTTTTTCCGATCTAGCTCTATTGTTGGGGTGAGATATTATTGTATTGAGAGAGGGAAATAATGAGAGAGAGAGCCTTCTGGTATTGTAAGATCTTCAGCTGTGTGTGAAGTTCAAGTCCTACAGCTGGGTGCGCAGGAAGGGGAGAGAAAGAGAGAAGAAGAAAGAAGATCTGGGAGCTGAAGAGTGAAAACAAGAACTGTATGTTTTACCTTAATAAATCATAAGCACAGTTCTGTGGACGTAGCCCTAGGGAGAGGGTGAACCACGTACATATTGTGTTGTGTGTGTGGTTGATGCTTTGATCTCTGTCACTGTTATATTTTTATTTGCATTGTTGTATTAGATCATATCTATAACTGTGCAGGGTAGATCTAGCTTAATAAGTGATAGATGCTTGTTGTGTTGTTGTTGTACTAGATCCACTTGATATTCCCCTAGTTGTAGACATCTTTGTCCTGCAACCCCCTCATAGTTGCTTCGGGTGAGACTGCATCTTCTTCGCAAGTGTTGCCGAAAGGGCCAGTAGCTAGGGCTTGTTGGTGAACTCTTGGAGATGAACCCTGGGTTTTCCCCTGTGCCAACAGTAATAATTCAATAATTCCTTAATATTTGACCATTAATTTCATTAATTTTATCATTACGATTCCATGAACTACAGAATTTACCAAAGGGTTCTGTCAACCAAGGATAGGTGTGATTAACTATACTATGGAAGAACTGAGAAATAAATCAAGCAAGATTTAAAGGACAGAAAAACAATGCCATCAATTGATTACAATAGTAATTTAATCATTCTTTTAATCTCTTATCATTATCCTTATGAATTTTACCAATTGGTTTCATAAACTACAGAAATTACCAAAATGGACTTGTCAATCAACGATGAAAATGATCACTAATTGTTGTAACAAGATGACAAATATTAAGTGAAACTAAGAATGAAATGGAATGCAAACATAATGAAGCACACAACTAAAAGTAAACTGAAATTAAAATTAATCAAAAAACTTAGTATCACGGGGCCCTCCTGCTTCCAAGTCTGTCACTATGAGATTCTTATGAAATTACGAACTAAAAAGAACTATCTCATAAAGTGAACAAGAAATTGGAATAATTGGCAACGCTTGTATTAAACTTAAATTCAATTACAAAGTCTTGACATCCACCCCTGGTAATGTTTAATACTTCTTATTTATACAAATAAGTCATGATCTCTCAGATCCAATTTCTTTGGAATGTTCTCAGCTCAAATCATAACAGAAATGCACATGATATACAAAATATCTTATTTACAATCTTCTTTTGATCTTTCCCAAATTTATTAACTAAATGATATGAAGAAATTAATGACAGGTATGCATGAATATCTTCATGTAATATCATTCTCTTTCATGGATATTTTGGTTGAGTCTGGCCTTGTGTGCTTTGCCACATAGATATGTTGACTGGAGTGTTGAATTTTCCTTTATTGATGTGTTGAGAGGTCCTTGTGTTGATCTAACAGGTGGATAAGCTTAAGGTGTCTATTTTTCATTTGTGGTAACTCTGGAGTTGATCTGGAAGTGGCTCGGTCCTTGCAAATGGACAAATTTGCTACTAAAATAGTCATTTAGCAATCTACAGAAATATGGTAGCTACAGAATCAAGGGATTCTGCAGCTTTTTGAAAATAAGAACAAATTAAACTAAATTGCAATAAGAATAATAGAAATATGTCAAAGACTGAACATTCACCTCATATGCTCTTTTATATCATTTCTAGAATCAAGCAAGGATTATGATGGGAAAATGAAGGTATAGTATATGAAGATGACTCAAAAATATGCAAAGGAAATGACAAAAAGAGTAAGTTTTCAAGGCCCAACATTTCCCCCACGTTGGAGATGTTGTGTGTCCTCACACAACGAAATACCTTATTGCTTCTTCAAAATTTCAAAATTTTGTATTGTTGTGTTGACTAGACATGCTCTGTTGCCTCCACCAGTGCTTCTAATCCAAATGACGAACCCTCATTTTTCTACTTTAACTCCTTGATTTTATTCCTCAGTCTCTGATTATGAACTCTTTCCTCTTGTGTTCTCCCATACCATTTTTTGCTTCCTTTATCAAAAAATTTATTTCACTGTCAAACCCTTATGTCTTATTTTGTAACTTAGCAATAGTATTTTTCAAGGTTTTGTTTTTTTCTTTAATATCCCTCTCCAAGACATCTATCTAATAGATTGTATTATGTAGTTCTTTAATTTTTTCTTTTTTCATTCTGAGAAGGAAGAGGATTTTCTGTAGTTTTTATTTCTTCATGAATTTTCTCTAGAATATCTCCAATTTATTCAATCATAGGTGCAGAAAAGTCTATGTTCGAATAAATATATGTTTTCAAAGTCTGAGAAGTAAAGGATATAGTCCTTCATCTTATATTGGCCACACCTTTTTGCTTTTTTGGTACTGTTGTCTCTTTCCCTTTCTCCTCTAAATCGATCACAGGACCTGAAGTTGTGCTTCCATCGCCCTTTAATTTTAATTCTCTTGATTTACTTATTGTTCTTCACATAATCTACCTAGATTCTAACTTTTTTTTCTTTTCTTGCACAGCTGCTACACTCGTGTCAATATTTGGTTCTTGAGACAATGTCTTCTCGATTTCTAGTTCATGTGACAATATTTCTTCAATGGCAGACTTTCGAGGTTGTCCTCACTTCTTTGTTATCGATCATGTTTCATTATGTTTTGGAAATTAGCTTTATTCCCATGCTTCGACTATTTCCAAACCCTGACCTTTGAGTTCCTTATGCATCCTCTCAAGAATCGAACTGAGGATTTCATAACTTCCCTTTGTTTCTTCAAGGGTTGAATCCTATGCATGGTCCTTTATAGGAATTGAACCTTTGACAGGTGTCTTTGTTGAAGTCGAACCTTTGATATGTTCTTTCACTGAATTTGAATCTTTGAACTGTAGTTTCGTAGAACCCTTGAATGGAACCTTTGTCTTCTCTGAGTTTTCAAATTCCTCTATCTCAGCATCTGCCATATGTATGACAATTTCTGCCGCATCTTCATTACCTGCAGCTTCAATTTTATCCTCATGCTCTATTGCCTCCTCTGGTTCAAGAAATCGATTTCTTACCAGAAAATCATCCCATGTATCATCCAACTATTGTAATTTAGATACAATGAGCATTTTTACCATTCCATAGTGATACAAGCTCTGTTTCACATTTCGATAACTCTTCTGAATAGTCAATGCCATCTTCTTAATACTATTGAGTAAATCAAATGGCATATCGATTTCATGGCCTTTTTCAAAATGCAACAGCAAATGGAGATGATAATAAAAGACTAACCCACACCTTCTTTCACAAGTGACATTTTTTTCAGAATGAACAAAATGTTTCTCCATTTTGATTTAATTTTAGCAACAGGCATTCCTTTATTCTCATTTACTGTTTTTTCATGGTTCACTAGGAATTTCTTCCACTCGTTAGTCTTCAAGGATTTCTAAATGGCAGTTATGCATAATCGTGGAGGAATGGGGTGTGAAATGGAAGGGAAAATAGGTAATTGTGAGTAATGGATACGATTTTAAAATGATTTGACTTAATAATGGAAAATCGTGGATGATCGTGCCATATTTCATTTCAACATTCATATCTCAATTCAAATCGTATATGGTGAAATTATTGGTGGGTAAAGCGGTAGTTTCTCATTGTGATTCCAGATAAATATCAGTCATGCAATTTTAACTATATTGGTCACACACACACACACACATATATGGATGCAAGTGGTTTTTGTCTAAGGTTTATGACATAGTTTTGACGCAGGAAATATATGAACATGGAAGGACACAGGTAGCTTGACCGGAATGAGCAAAAAATGTTCATCTTTTCATAATTTATGTATTTCTAAAATGCAATAAAGTTTAATAAGTTGTTACATCATACTTTATTTTACTTGTAACCTTGCCAATTGACCTTTCGTAGTTGTTTCTTCTTTGAATTTATTGCTGAAGAAACTCATGATGCTGAAGATTATTGATGGAGACTATCAAAAAATTGATGAATATGTTGGTGTTGTTGTAGGATGAAGATTTCATAAATGTTGATGATGATGATGTAGAAAGATTGTTGAACACAAACTAGTATCTCTAGTTGCTTAAAAATGTAGTCACAGAAAATTATTGTAAACAAATAATTTTTGTAGTTGAAAAGGGACTTAAAATTATAGCAAGAATTGCAATCAGAGAAATCAATTAGAATTTTTTTAATTGAAATGAGAAAATTCTTGAAACCAACTGTTGCTAAAAAAGGATTATTCTTACTGTTGTTGCTCAGCTTATTTCTGAAGTTTCTGAAAAGATCTTTGGTTGTTGAAGTGCTGAAAAAATTGTTCTAAAGTTTCTAAAAATATCTTTGGTTGTTGAAGTGATGAAAATTTTGTTCTGGAAAAATAATTGATTTTGAATTTCCAAACTTGTTTATTTGCCAAAAAACAAATGCTAAGAAGTGTTAAACAAGGAGTTGAAGTGTCATGTATTTATTTTGAATAATTTACAAAATTGTGTCTGACATTTCTGGTTTACAAACAAAACTCTTGCACAACTATGCCAATGATTGGTTTTCACAGAATGTACTTATTATTATTTTTTTTACTTTTTTTTATTTATATATATCTCCATATCTGACTGCTAAAGAAAATTATGGATGAATTCCTCTCTATTGATTGGCTTATGATATAACTTCAATCTATGCATGTTTTCTAGAAAAGAAATACCTTCCTCATCTATAGTTTTAATCTTGACTGCTCCATTCTCAAATATTGTCTCTACTTCATAAGGACCTAACCATCGAGTGTTAATCTTTCCTTTAAAATTTTTGAATCTAGAATCAAATAACAGATCCCAGTCACCTAGTTGGAATGTCTTCTTACTGATGAATTTATCATGTCATTTTTATCTTTGTTGTTGAATAATGGTAGTTTGTTGAACTGCATCTTGTTGAATCTCATCCAATTCATAGAGTTGTAACAACCTCTACTGTTGTGCCTCTGAAAGATCTATCCCAAGATTTTTTGTTGTTCTGAAAGTTTTTATTTGAAATTCAATAGGCAGCAAGACTTGTTTCCTGTACACAAACGGTGTATGCCCAGTGGTGTTCCTCCATGTGGTCCGGTAGGCCCAAAGTGCCTCAGGAAGTCTATTTTCCCAATCTTGGTGATGTAACTGAACATTTTTGGCCAAGATAGCTTCAAGTAATTTGTTTGTAGATTCCACCTACCCATTGGCTTTTGGATGGTAAGGAGATGATTTCATATGCTTTATCTTGTATTGTTCAATGATTTTTTGAACAAGCTTTGACGTGAATTGGGCACCTTGATCTATCAAAATTTCTCTTGGGACACCAAAATGAGTAAATATGTCCTCAAATAAAAATATACAACATATTGTTCATTATCATGTAAAATAGGTTTAGTTTCTACCCATTTTGTGACATAATTAGGACATACCAAAATATACTTTTCTTTTTAGACATTGTAAAAATAGGCCCTACAAAATCTAAAGCCCATTTTTCAAATGGTTCTATGTGTACCTGAGGTTGTAGAGGCATTTCATATGCTTGTACTGGTCTACCCATCCACTGACAGTTCTTACATCTTCTAACATATTTCTTGGCATATTTGAAAAGAGTGGACCAAAAATATCCTAAATGAAGGACTTTATATGTGGTTATCTTATCATCAAAACGACTTCCACAAGGTTCATCATGGAATGCTTTTAATATGTCGAATACTTCATCTTCTCATACACATCTCTGAATGATAAGATCAGGTCTAGTACAAAAGAGTTCTCCACCAATCCATGAATAAGTGGCAATGTGTCTAATGACCTTTTTCTTCTGTTTTGAAGAAATGTGTTGAGGTAGCTTTCTTGATGCTAAGTAGTTGGCAATATCTGAAAACCAAGGAGATTTAGTAGAAATTGAAAAAATACGTTCATTTGGAAATTTATCATCAACGGGAATTAATTCACCCTCATTATGAATCCTAGAAAGGAAATATACAACAACATTTTCCTTACCAGGTCTATATAGCACAGTGATATTAAATTCTTGTAATAAAAGAAGCCATCTGGTAACCCTACCATTTGTAATTGGTTTGTTCATTAAATATTTAATGGTTGGGTGATTAGTATGGATAAATACCTCGTATCTAGTGATATGGTGCCTAAACTTATTGATGGCATGCACTACAACAAGGAATTATTTTATGTGACTGTGTAATTTAATTCGGGAGGTGTCATGTTTTTTCTCACAAAGTAAATGGAATAAGATAATTGATTCTTCGTTTTCCCTAATACTGCCCCTAAATCTGTGTCAGAGGAATATGTATATATATGAAATGGGAGGGACCAATTTGGTCCTCTTAAAATAGGAGCTACAGAAAATTTCTCTTTTAAAGTCTCAAAAGCAGTTTGTCAAGGGATATTCCAAAAAAAATCATTATCCTTAGTAAGAAGTTTGAACAATGGAGATGTAATATTTGTGAAATTTTCAGTAAATTGTCTACAGTAACCATCATGACCTAGGAAAATTTTGACAACTTTTTTAGTTTTAGGTACAGGAATATCGGAAATAACTTCAATATTTGCGGGATCCACCTTTATACCTGTAGAAGACACACAATGACCCAAAACAATTCCTTCAGTTTGTAGCATAAACCATTTCTCATTACTCAATGCCAAATTAGTTTCCTTGCATCTAATTAATATTGTTTCTAAATTTTCCAATGCTTCTTTGAAATTATTTCCATAAACTGTGAAATCATCCATATACACTTTTACGCAATGATGAATCAGGTCAGAAAAAATACCTAGCACTGCAGGTTGAAAGGTTGTAGGTGCATTACATAAGTCGAAAGGTAGTACTATGTATGCGTATGTTCCCCATGGACATGTAAATGTTGTTTTATCCTAATCCTCTGGAGCTATTTGGATTTGATTGTAACTACTAAAACCATCCAGAAAGGAAAAGTATTTTTTACCTACCAATCTATCTAATACTTGATCTATGAATGGTAGAGGAAAGTGATCTTTCAAAGTTTCTTTATTCAATTCCCTATAATCTATGAAAATACACCATTTTCCATTTTTATTAGGAACAATCACTAGTGAAGATACCCATTTACTATCAAAAATTGGATAGATAAAATTAACATCAAGTCATTTCTGCAATTCATTTTTCACAATGTCTTTCAATAGTGGATTCATTCACCTTTGGGGTTGCCTGACAGCTCTAGAATTATCCTCTATATAAATATGATGAATAAAATTATTGGAGTGAATTCCTCGCATATCAGTATATTCCCATGCAAAAGCATCAGAATGTGTTTGTAGTATTTTGATCAATTGTTTCTTTTGATTTTCTTCAAGATTATGATTTATATTTAATTTTTTTCCTTGAAAAAATTCAATAGCCTCATTATCCAGTCCTGATGTTGAAGCTTCATTATTTGATCCAGATGTTGAAGTTTCATTAGAAGACATTAATCGAGAAATTTTTGACAAGGTTTCCATAGTACAAATTTCTTGAAATTCCCTATCCAAGATATATTGATGATCAAAATCTTGCCCCCTGTGATATTGAAAAAAATCATAATTGTTAATAAGATTGATGATTTGATTTTCCTCAATATCATTTTTGAATTTCACGATTTGATCAATGGTTAGAAGTGGTTGCACTATTTCCTCGTTATCATTTGTTTCTTGAAAACATTGTGAAAAATCATATTCATTCATAGTTTTAGTTGGAGGATATAAATCAAATTTCTTTACTGAATCTATGTATGCAATCGTCATATACCCTGATCTACAACCAAAAAAATCATCGGTTGTAGCTAACCAAGGTCTTCCTAGGATTAATGGGTGATCTCCCAAATTAGATTTTGGTTGTAACACCATAAAATCCATTGGATACTCCCAAGAATCCAAGGATAGTATTATATCTTCTAATATACCCTCAGGTTTTATTGTTGATCTGTCAGCTAATTGTAAAAATGTGGGTGTATTACGGATATTAGACAATTGTAATTTATCCGTGGTATCTTTTGTCATCACATTATTTTTTTCTCCTAGATCTATTAATGTGTTTGCAATCGCAATGTTATTCATGTGAATTTTTACAATTGGACTATTGGGATCATCATATTTTTTCATATAGATTTTACTCGACATAAGGTCTAACAATTGTCTCACAACATGAATTGTTTGTGGGTATTTATTTTTCCTTCCAGTTTTCTTTATACACAATTCTTCTTCTTTTTTTGCATAAATAGGAATGTATTTTATTGCTTGCAACAATGGAATCTTGATACAAACATTCTTCAATTCATCTAATCAATCATAACTTGTTGGAGTAATTTTCTTTTCTAATTCCAACCTTTCAGGAAAAGGTGGTGTACTAGATTGGTTTGTGTGATCTACTAGTGATGAATAAGTTTGACTTATTGGGTTAGTAGCATCATTATTGTTTATTAAATTAGGAGAGACCTCCTCTGTAGGTTCTTCAAAAATAACTGGTGCATCATCATGAAGTACTTTTCTTGATCTAAGATAAATGTCATTAATACTAAGAGAAGTAATCATGTAAGCAAGAAACTTGTGTAGCTCAACATTGTAAGTGGGTTGTGCTACTTTATTTTTTGGAAATTTAGCAATGGGTTGTGCAGGTAGTTGGGTTGGTTTGGGAGGTTGATTTGATGGAAATTGAAGTTGTTGGGGCTGTGAAATTTGTGGTTGAACTGGCTGAGTTGGATATTGTTGTTGAAATTATGGGGAGTATGGATAATATTGTTGTTGCATAGGATAGGATTGGGCAAGCATATACCCATAGGTAGGTCCTGGCCAACTTTGTTGCCAAGGTTGGTTTTGGACTTGTTGTGGTGCCATTGCTTTCCAAGGCATAGGATTGGTCCAATTCTGTTGTAGGTGTTGTTGGGGAAAATAAGGATTAAGTTGTTGAGAGGGATCTTGAAATGTACCTGGATTTCTTGGTTGCCAAGGTCTTTTTGCTTCCATAAAACATAATTGTTATGTAGTATCTTGATTCCCCTGGTAAGTTGCCTTAAGTCCTGGTAAAGATGGACATTTTTATGTGGCATGGTTATCTGCACATATTCCACAAATTTTAATGTCATCTAAAGGGCATTCACGCAAAGGATGTTTATTTCTACATTTTGGACAATAAACAAATAATGCAGCATTCTCTAGTTCTTGCTTTTGCTTGATTTTTAATGTGTCTAATTGGGAACCAAGTGAACTGAGAATATATGTTTTAAAATTATCAAAAATATTACCTATTTATGCTCTACTTACCCCTCCAATAGTTGTTTTTTTTATCCTAGAGATAACATCCCTAGGTCCCTTACCATATTTGGATTTTCCTCACGAAATGTGTTTGAATAACTCACAAATTTATGGATAGGTTAAGTGTGAAATATCTCCTTTACCCATTATATTAAGTGTGCCAATCCATTCATCTCTTATGCCACATAGAAATATTACTTTAATACTATCAAATTCAAGAGTATGTTGTTTTCCCCTTTTGAAAGTATAATGGAATCTTTCTAATTAATATTCTAAGATTTCATCTTCTTTTTGTGACATTTTAAACATTTCTTCTCTCATCCCTTGATTTGTATAATAATCATTATATTTTTCAAGAAATACTTTTCTCATCTCATCCCATGTTTTAATAGCATTAGTTCCTAAACCCATGAACCATCGTAAAGCAGCATCCTTGAGAGTGACTGGAAATAACTTCAATTTCTCAGCATTAGAAGAATAATTATAGCTACAACATAACACATCAAATTCAAAAATAAATGTTTCTGGATCCTCAGAAACCATACCTCGGAAATTAGGTAATGCATATGGTGGTATGTTTTTCATTTGGACTGTACCTATTGGATCCATAATTGGGAATCCAAAGTCTTCTTCTTCATTCGATGTTCACGTCCCTTATCGACATTGTTATTTTTCCTCGTTACTTCCTCTAGTTCCCCTTTCCTCTCGGTCATTGTATACCCCAAACATATTATTATTGTTGAAATGTGCATATTCCTCTGATGAATCAAATAATTATGGTTCCTCAATTGGATTCTTTGGAACTGATATTTCAAGTTGATCACCAAATGATTCTTCCTCTGAAGTTTGTTCTGGAAGTATAAAATCTTCTTGCGAGGTTGTTGGAATTTTGACTGGTATAGAACTGTCTGATCCTTCTTTCTCTTTGCCTTTAGTTTGTGTAGAAATGACTCTTCCTGTTCGACCTCCTCTCGTAGTTCCACATACATATCGGTTAGATGATGTGGCTCTTACAGTACCACGTGTTGAAGTGGTTGAAGTGATGTTCGGTTTACTTCTACCGCTTGTAAATATACCTCTATTATCCCTACGTCTACTCATGCATCCTACTTATCATGATAATAGAAAAATTAATGCCTTTTTACACTTCCTTGACAACGGTGCCAAAAATGTCAATGAAATTCACTTGAAGGAATTTGATGCATTAAATTATCAACTCGGTTTTGTAATATTATGAAGCATAAAGCACCATATGTGTAGGGATTTAGTTCCTCATTTATTAATGCAAATGTGTGAAGAAAATTAATTGTTTATCTAAACTATGAATTTTTATAAGAAGGAAATTATGTCTTTTCTGAAAACAGAGCAATTCTAAGAAAATAATAAAAACTGAGTAAAAAGAAATTTCAGTAATGTGATAGTAATAATTCAATCATTCCTTAATATTTGACCATTAATTTCATGAATTTTGGCATTACAATTCCATGAACTACAGAATTTACCAAAGGGTTCTGTCAACCAATGATAGGTATGATTAACTATACTATGGAAGAACTGAGAAATAAATCGAGCAAGCTTTAAAGGACAGAAAAGCAATGTCAGCAATTGATTACAACAGTTGTTTAATCATTCTTTTAATCTATGATCATTAGCCTTATGAATTTTACCAATTGGTTTCATAAGCTACAAAAATTACCAAAATGGTCTTGTCAAACAACGATGAAAACGATCACTAATTGTTGTAACAAGCTGACAAATATTAAGTGAAACTAAGAATGAAATGGAATGCAAACATAATGAAGCACACAACTAAAAGTAAAGAACTGAAATTAAAATGAAGCAACAAACTTAGTATCAAGGGGCCCTCCTGCTTCCAAGCCTATCACTATGATATTCTTATGCAATTACGAACTGAAAATAACTATCTCATAAAGTGAACATGAAATTGGAATAATTGGCAACGCTTGTTTTAAACTGAAATTTGATTACAAAGTCTTGACATCCACCCCTGGTAATGTTTAATACCTCTTATTTATACAAATAAATCGTGATCTCTTATATCTGATTTCTTTGGAATGTTCTCAACTCAAATCATAACAGAAATGCACACGATATACAAAAGATCTGATTTACAATCTTCTTTTGATCTTTCCCAAACTTCTTAACCAAATGATATGAATAAATTCATGACAGCTATGCATGAATTTCTTCATGCAATATCGTTCTCTTTTGTGGACATTTTGGATGATTCTTGCCTTGTGTTCTTTTCCACATAGATATGTTGACTGGAGCGTTAACTTTTCCTTTATTGATGTGCTAAGAGGTCCTCTTGTTGATCTAGCAGGTGGATAAGCTTAAGGTGTTGATTTGGCATTTGTTGTAACTATGGAGTTAATATTGAAGTGGCTCGATCCTTGCAAATGGACAAATCTACTACCGAAACAATCATTTAGCAATCTACAAAAATCTGGTAGCTACAGAAACAAGGGATTCTGCAACTTTTTGAAAATAACAACAAATTAAACTAAATTGCATTAAGAATAACAAAAATATGTCAAAGACTAAACATTTACCTCATATGCTCTTTTATATCATTTCTAGAATCAAGCAAGGATTATGATGGAAAAATGAAGGTATAGTGTATGAAGATGACTCAAAAATATGTAAAGGAAATGACAAAAAGAGTAATTTTTCAAGGCCCAACAAGAGTCACTTCCCATAGTTATTGATGTGGGATAAGTACAATCAGCTTGGGGATGAGTGCAAGTCAAGAAATCAATAGAAAGAAGGGAAATTCCTATGGGCAGGAGACTAGAATTTCACATTCACATTTTGCATAGAGATTTGCTTTTACATGGAGTTTTCTAGCCAACAATGGAGTTTTGAGTGATGAAGCTTGAGGGTAGCTATTTTGGGAAAGTTTGGCATTCGTTTGGAGATGAAAAATCATGGAGAAAGAAGTTTTGTGTCTGGGATTAATGTGATTTTTGAAATTTTCCAAGGAAAGCACGTGTTTTGCTGCTGGGTGAATTCGTGTTGCAGTTGTAGAATTATTGAGGTCCCAATAAGTAGATTTTTTTTTCAACCTATGTTAGAAGGCCTGGAGGGGAGTGGAAAGGCCTGAGGGATTGCAAGTAGTGAAGGGGGATTCCATCCCTTGGGTTGTGTAGGTTCAGGGGAAGAGATTCAGTGGACTGGAATTAGCTATGAGATTGATTGTTGAGAGGGAGACTTTAGCCAACCTTTAGGGACCCCGTCTCTTGTGGATTCATAACCCCGGATTGAGGGTGAATTGTTGTTGAGAACTGAAATAGCAAGTCTATGGTTGGTAGGAACATCCATCCTCTTCAACAAGTTTCATACTTTTATAAGATAAGTGTTCTTATATGTTGTGTTTATTCATGTTAAATGTTGATATAGTTGTTGTCTATTTTTACTCTAAGATATATTGGTTATTGTTCTTATTGTGAGAAGAATGATGCATATGAATTAACAATTTGTGTGTTTGAATGTTTTTGTGTGTTATTTAGTTATTACCGAGCACAATTAAGTAATTGGATTTGTGTTTTTAATCAGCATATACATTTGCATTTGTATGGATGTCATGTTGTGTGTTATTTTCGTATTTTGATTTATTATCAGAAATTTTTATTGGGTCATTTTAGTAGTGACATGACCCAGTTGGGGGATAGGCACATTAAATGTAGAATCCACATTGTCTATGGTATTCATAATAACTAAACAAAAAACCACCACACTATCACCATAACAAACACTTGGCATGTTAATTGGCACATATCAATCGACAATAAAGGGATGATCAATGGTGGCAAGGTATAATAGGTGTATCAAAATGCAAGAAGGATATTAGTAAGTGAACTAAGCATAGAGGATGACATACACAAGAAGTGATAATACATTAATATCCATACTTTCACGGGCAATTGCTCACCTTACAATGGACTTGACAATATAGATATCTCTACTAATAAAATGGAAAAGTGACATAAGTCAAATTCCATGTTGGATATGATTAGTAGTGACAAGCAAAGAATTAATATGATTCATGTGAAAATTTCCATGACATAATGGTTGAACCAAAATTTTCAAACGATCGGTCATTCTTGCTATTAAGATGTAGAATAATGCACTATGAAACATAAAGAGATGAATAAATACCTTTGTAAGTGGGTGATGACAAGTCCTTCCTCATTATGGGGATTGGCCTCAAGTCTCTTAACTTCATCTACGGTTCTTAGGTTGTGCACTCCTTGATCTAAAGGTTTCAAAGTATTAGTGGTAATTAATCAAGTGGAGAAAATGACAAAGTGAAAAATCCATTGAGACTAAGAGTCTCATTAGTATGAAATTCCATGTTTATATTTCAACTATTAGATCAAGGGAAATCAAACAATACTAATCATGTTATTGAAAGTGTGTGGGTTAAACATGTCATGGTCTAGGTTCCTCAAGAAGTTGCTTTCAATCAGTGATATCGATAGTGCATTTGATTCATTAATATATGAGGAAAATAAGGAGTATGGAATTGAAAGAAATGGCAAGAACGTGGAGGGGTTGTCAATGCCATTAAGGGGAGATGTGAAAAATAGGGAAATTGAATGGGTGTAACAAGGGTGTCAACAATATATGATCCCTCAATATCCTTACAATAAGAATATATATGGTAAATATAGGTAATAAAGACTAATTAATATAATTTTATGATGGGAACAATAAGAAGGTTATAAGAATATTACTCAAGATTATCACAATCAAATGAATTTTCTATATTAAAGGTGAAAACCTCAAATATATTCAAAACTAGACACCAAACTACATCACATTAACCATAATCCACATACCATGACTATTTAAATTTATTAAATATCAATGGAATTATAAGATAAATATGCCATAAGGGACATATGCAACCCATCTAATGATTAATTTGAGACTGCATGTTGGTTACATATCTCATAGTAGTTTGACATAAGGTTGAGTCTACCCTAACTTTGGATGGTCATGTTTTCAAAGAGGTAAAAGGGAGGGAAAGAGAAGTGAGAGGCTTGTGTGTAATCTCTCTTGAGACCACCCTATAGGTAAATATCCTCCCTCAACTATCAAGAATGCTAAAACGGGGAAAATCTATGAGAAAGAAAAAACAAAGAGAAAGAAGACTAGTAGTAATATGATTTTTTTTTAAGTAGAAAGCGCCATTAGAAAAATTTTGAGGGGATAAATGGGCCTCAAAACAAAAAATATGTTATCAACATCAAATTTAAAAGAACCAATAGGATTCAATATGATGATTTCAATGATAAGGGTACATAGTTTCGGAGGGAAAGAAAGAAATATATTATGACTCTCATACACCAAAAAGTAATGTAAAGTATTTTCAAAGTCAACAAGGGTAAATACTACCTAGTTGGCTAAAAAATATGGACATGAATGTCAATAAAAGCGTCAAAAAATCCATTCTAACCTACATATAATGATATCCTATATCTCATTTATATCAACATCAAACCACAACAAGAGAACAATAAGATGTTAACACCATATTTTACCCCAAAAGAATGCCTAAAAAGTAATATTAAAGATGATTTGTGAAAAATAAAAGTTGTTTGAGTGCAAAATGTGAATATTTGAGCTCACTTTGGGCACCAAAAAGGCTATCAAAACCTACAAAAAAATTATTCTTTATGTCAAACTCAAACCTAGAATTTGAAAGGAATGTTTCGCTATGAGTTTTGTTAGGTTTTGTGACTATTTGAGGGGAAAGGAAACAAATTTTTGGGTGTTGTTAGGTCACTAACAATAATATATTTTCTCATGACAACCCCTCACACTTGATATGTCAAAAGGTTAAGGTTCACATGACTTTTTGTAAGTTTAAGTGACCAAATAGCAAACAATTTGTTGAAGAAAATCATTTTTTTGGTAACAACTGGCTTGAATAGGGTTTGTTCATTGCAAATTTGAGAAAATTATAGGGAATGAGTATTATCAAAATATTGAGTAAAGGGGCATAGAGATGAATGTAACAATAACACATGAAAGATATTCTTTTGTGAATTTTATCTTATTAAATGCAAGAAAACGAAAATAATGTTATTTTAAATGTCCTCCCAATCATAAACAATCCTTTTATTTCATAAAATCCAATTACCATAAGGTATAAAAATAGTGATCTTCAAGATATTCCAATAGATAACAAGTTAGTATGAAAGAAAGGGTACCCCATGGAATTCATGGGGGGTAGTTTTCCCCTTTTCTAATCACTAGCACTTTCATGCTCTTAAAACCACTTCGACAAAATAAGGATAAGCATGGAAGGAAAGCACCCAAGACTCCCTAGAGGGAGGTTAGTTGAGTAATCCAAGAAGAGTAGTATGCACATGTTAAGCAAGGCTAGTCAATGCTTCAAAATGAGGCAAGGGATAAAAGAAACTAAATTGATTTAGTTCAATAAATAAGGCACTCACTCTTTTGATACCAAGAGGGAATCTATCTATGAAGGCTTCTCGATGAAGATTCTTTGGATTTTACTCTTAAAATATTAAAATTGACAATGCTTGAAAAAAAAATAGTTGGAAAGGAATCCATATGGACAAACAACATGTTTGTTTATCAATTCTTTCCCCTTGGCTAGAAAATATTGAAATCTACTCTATGATAAAAATAAATAAAAGGAAACAAGTTAAGAAACTATAGGAATTTTCATGTGTTTTTCTATTTTTAGGCTTGTGTCTTTTGGGTAGAAACTTGAAAGTTAAGAAATTAACAACAACAACAACAACAACAAGTGAACGGACAAATACTAAATAACCCTCCCTAATGTCACCTAATGGTAACCAACAAGTGTGATGTATATTAGGAGACTTGACCATCACCCACTTTTTTTTCCCTTTGACTTTGTCTTCAACTTGTGTTATATTCGTATTTGGAAAATAAATCTAAAATTACCAAAGATACTAAACAATAATGGTAATGGACAAGTGAGAAAATAAAAAGAAATGTTGGTGTGTGTTTTGTTTAGATCCATGCTTAAACTAAGAATAAAAATTTAAACAAAAAGTAAATAAATATGTGTTTCAGATGTTTTTATTTGGTATTTTTGTTTTCTACTCCAGTTGCCTCCTTTTGTTGAAGAAGGTATTTGGAGGTTCTTGTAACATCCCACTCTTGCGTGCACTGAGCAAACTTATTCTTTGAGGACACTTGCTCGCAAGTAATGCGGATTATTATACTTTTGGGCATTTTATTATGATTATGAGGCGTTATGACTTGATGACATATTATTTTGATGCATTGACATAGACAGGTGATATTGACTCAGTTTTCCTGAGTGTGTAGGATTTTGGACCTCAAGGATGCAGAGGCATCAATGGAACACCTTGGACTCCGGATCAATTCAGGGAATGGACTATTGGGGTTTGATTTTTGTATATATGACATTTGTGCATCTGATTAGATGATATGATTATGGATATATTTCTGACATGATTCGTTGATGATGCAAGATGATGATAGCTTGCCAACCAGACTCACATGTGGAGTAGAGGGGTCACGCACGACTACTAGAGATGTTGAGGGAGAGGTGTGGACATCATCCCTGCCACAGCCTACTAGCACTCTCGTCGTGGCTCGAACTGTAGGTTAACGACTACTTAGTTCGAGAATACCCACGATGCCGTGAGAGATGACTGCGACAGTCACTCACGATGATTCTAAGGGGCGCACAATAAGGAAAGGGCCTTATTCCTTATAGGCCCTTAGTCTCCCATAAGATAACCTGGTGGAGTATTGACTCCAGGGGTTTTGATGTCTACCAAGTCAGACAAGAGGCAAGTGGCACACTTGGAGCACAGAGTGCATCCTGAAGGGAACATCGCGCAAGAAAAATGGAAAGAGGCGAGTGGCACCCTTGGAGCATGTAGTGTGTCCTGAAGGGCACATCGTGCAAGGGAAACAGAATGGGGCGAGTGGCACCCTTGGAGCACCTAGTGTGTCCTGAAGGGCACGTCGCGTTGATAATTAATCAATGAATGAACCTAGATGGCCTTAAAACGAATAATGTGATGAGAAAGATTTAAATCAATTTCCCTAATAAAATGTCGCCTAGCCCAGGAAAATAAAGTCTAGATCTATGTGATACATGTGATATACAAT
>SNQJ01S0006281.1:90003-110857 GCA_010110895.2 Picea sitchensis | reverse complement strand
ATATTGCCATAGCAAGAAGAATTTGAAATTAGTGAAGGGAAATTTAACTTGTGACCGCCAATGGAAAATGATAGTAATTGTAATGTATTGAGCAGAACGTTTGCCTCGAATGTTACTTGTAGTGTTTTGAAGCTGTTTTTTTTAACTAGCATAGGTTTGAAGCAGTCTCTCACGGACCACTCAAAATTGTATTTTATAAGACGAAGGCCGATGCCGAACCTTCGTTTTCCTTTAGCTGGACTTATAGTTTAGGGTTGTTTAATAACTTTTATCTTTTCACAAAACATTCTCCCAATTTTGTATACATTTTTCAAAATGTTTTTGATAAAATAATTAAATGCTAATTAATTATAAAAGTGGTTCAAAGTTCCTAATATATCAGATCGGTTCAAAGTTCAATACTTTTTCAAAATCATAATGTGCTTCTAAATACGCTCTGTATTATATACGTTGTGTATTATATAACAAGGTTGTGTATATACGCTGTGTATTATATAACAAGGCTGTGTATAGCTTTAAATTATATACGCCCTGTATAGCTTTAAATAATAATACAAAGCGTATTATAATATATAATATAAGGATGTGTATAGCTTTAAATTATATTATGTATATATTTCACATCGGTATTATTATATACACTCTCAAAATTTATATTTAATTATTTTTCAAAGCTCTGATTTGAATTTTGAATAAATTTATAAAAAAAATTATAATTATAAAAGTGTTTCTTATGTAACTACGTAAATGTATAGGTGAATATAGAATAAGATTAGGGTTAATATTATTCTTATTAAAAGAATATAGAATAAGATTAGGGTTAATATTATTCTTATTAAAAGTAGACTTAAACTTATATTATAATTAATTATTTGGATTTGGATTTATTTTATAATAAGAAGAAAATAATAATAATAATAATAATAAATTATTTTAATAATAATAATAATAATTTAATAATTTTAATAATTTATTTTTAATAATAATAATAATTTAATAATTTAAATTTAATTTAATGTAAAAATGTATTAATGTTTTTATATTTAGTAATGTATTTATTAATGTTTTTATATTTAGTAATGTATTTATTAATGCATTAATTGTATTATTAATATATTGTTTTAAAAGTATATTAATATTTTAGTAATGTATTAACATTCTAACCTTCTAAATCTATTTTTTATTTATTTATTTGTTAGGGTTAGAATTTTTTTAGAGTTATACATTTTAATTATTGTTAATACTTATTAAGATTAGAGTTAGAGTGAGATTAGGGTTAGAGTTATTCTCATTGAAATTAGAGTTATGGATTTAATAAAATTAATTTTATAATAATAAAAAAAATAGTAAGTAAAAAATAATTTAACTAATAATAATTTAATAATAAGAATGTAATGATAATAATTTAACCATTTTAGTTTTAATTTAATTTAATGTATTATTTATTATTGTATTAATATTTTAATGCATTAAAATAAAAAAAATTACAATGCATTAATATTTTAATGTTTTAGACACTAATCTTAGTATAAATGCATTAAAATTTAAAGGAAAGTTATCATTTTTGTTATACATTTCAATTATTGTCAATACTTATTAGGGTTAGGGTTAGAGTGAGATTAGAGTTAAAGTTATTCCCATTAAAATTAGAGTTATGGTTTTATTAAAGTTAATGTTATTTGTATTAAGATTTATTTTATAATAATAAGAAAATAATAATTTAAAGATAATTTAAATAATAATAATGTAATGATTTATACTTAATTTATAAATCTTATATAAAAATTAACTTTTCTTTTTATATCAAATTTGAAATTGGTTCAATAGATTAATATATTAATAATTAAATTGGTTCAATTAATATATTAATAGTGAAATTAGTTCAATTAAATGTATAAATATATTTTTAAATTTATTAAGTAGCCAAAAATATTTATAAGTGTCCTTTGAACAAGTCAAAATTTAACTTTCCTTTTTATAAGTGTCCTTTGAACAAGTATAAATTTAATTTTTCTTTTTATATCAAATTTGAAATTGGTTCAATAAATTTAAATTGTAATGTTCAATTGGTTCAATTAATATATTAATAGTGAAATTGGTTCAATTAAATGTATTAATATATTTTAAAATTTATTTAGTAAAAAAAAAATTAAAAATAAATAAATTAAGATAGATTTATAATTCCAAGTTTATAATGTTTATATATTTATTTTTCCCACATTAATTATATTATATAGATTTATTTTTTCAAATTTGAAATTGTTTCAATTGATTAATATATATTAATACTGTAATATATCAATATCAATAGTTCAATTAATATATTAATAGTGAAATTGGTTCAATTAAAAGTGTAATGTATTAATATATTTTTAAATTGATTAAGTAGTCAAAATAATTTAAGTCCTCTCTTAATTTGACTCCATTTACCCCTAGGCACTGATCTTAGGTCTCCAACGTTGAAGTGATAGTGATCAAACAAACTCTTAAAACTCTTATAATTTGAAACCCTAACTAACTACTAACCTACACAAGGTTGACGTCATTCTTGGTTATTCCATCTTGACGCAATATTTTTTCTTTATAAGCAATTAGATGGTGTTTTGAAGCATTTATTGAGTAAGGGATTGATTGGATACATTGTTTATTGCATCATCTCGATATTTATTGATGAATTGATATTGTTCCATTGCTAATATTGATAAGCATTGATCTCATCAATATCTATTGTCATAATTGCTAATATATCGATATCAGATAGTTGTATGAAGTACTAACCCATTGAATCATAGCCTGCATGTATTGTTTTGTTGTTGCTTTGTTTCGGGCAGGTATTCTCATTTGGGCCTACACTTCATTATTGGTTGTTTAGCCAGACTATTTGCTCTTGGTGGTAACCTGTGAGGAGGGAATTTTACTTTGACCTTTATACTTTACCCTCTTCAAAACCCTAGGTTGTCGGGGACGTCTCCCCTGGGCCTAACCTCCCTGAAGAGAAAGAACCTCCCCATTGTGGTGACATTGGGTGGGGTAGGTTTCTGTTACGCCAGTTTGGCCTCTATCTTCTAGTCATTTGACCTAGCTACAAATTGTGCGATAACAATGACAACAGAGCATCTTTGCTCATTTACTCTTTCATTTATTTATATTAGTATTTCCTGAGGAAGTGGATTACATTCCCCTCAAGCTATCATTCGAAAAAGAACTTTCATGACTCTTCATAATGGAGTCAACCATGTATCCATGGTATTCATTCAATCTTGGCAAGCGCAATGCTTGCCTCACATTTCATTCATCTAGGCAGTCACCTCGTGCCTTTAGTATACCTATACTCTTACATCATACATGTGCATCACTTATAAATTTAATATCATTCATACCTAATTGGTATTAAAATCAGGCTTCATATCAAGAAGCTTCATAATGCATTAAATCCATGCACTCAAGCATATACACACACAGCCCAAACAGTCATCATGCAAACTCATTGCTTGCACCTTTTTCTATGTCATTCACACACATGGACATATCAGACTTCTAGATCCTTCTCCCAAGGATCTTCCAATTCATCCTTATGATAAGTCTCATAGGGACACTCAACACTGAGCTTCCCCCCCAATTGAGGGCTTGAAGTCATATTATTCTTTTAAGCATGTATACACATATTTGTGTATATGTAGGTGTATCTCTTGCACCTTTTTACCTCATTCATGTTGTTACTCCTCTGTTGTCATCAGGTCATTATGGACTAATGCAACTAGCAACATATCTTACGCTACAACCAACCATAGGTTTAATTGAGTCTATTTGAATGTTACATTCATGCAACCATTATCATATGCATCACAACATGTTCCCATCTTGCATTTTCATGCCAATACACACTCAGGTCTTACCATTAATGTTGATCAACATATCCCTACCCTCGTAAGGGTAGTTTTCACTTTGACAAAGGGATGAAGAAATTCTTCTGCTGAATTTCAGCAAGAATTCCCAAATCACAGGTTCAATCTGCAATCATTCTTCTCAAAGAGTAAATGTAGATAATAACACCTCCTTATGCGACTCATGCATGAGCCCAAGCAGGCCAAGTGTTGTTTCCATTCTCTTATACCAATTTGTAACACACTTGACCCCTAAGTGCTCTTTTAAGGGGTGGGGTATCATAATTTCGCTTTCCTTAACTCTCTCTAGGTTCCCCTTTCTTCATATTGCAGGTTCTTCCAAACCCGCGAGCTCTTTCCTGGACTCTTTGAAGGATTGGAGCAACAGACGCTATCTCTCCAGGCTATCCCCTTCCTTCATATGACCTCAAGTTGTGACCCGACGCCTACTCAAAGGGCGCTTCAGAACTTCATCTTTGGGCGTTTTCACCTCACCAGTTGCCAATTCATTTGAACTCAAAATTGGCGAAGTTCTGAAATGACGGGAGAGGAATCGACGGTCCCTTCTCTCTTTCCATATCAACGGCCCACCAAAACTTCAGGCTCAAGTGCTTCGACGAGTTCCAAAAAAATGGGCGTTATCCTCTCTTGCTAGGCCCTCTTAGATGTGACCTCAGGCTGTGACCCAGGGCTTAACTATTGAGCACTCTGTAACTTCGCCTTCGAAGGTTTTGGTCACTCCAACTCGCATTTCTCCCAAGCGCGAACCCCAAACTCGTAGATCGGAAGGTCGAGAAGGATCCCGAAGGATCCAGAGATCCACGGTCCAGATCACTTCGCAACTTCAGCCTTCAGAGGTTTTGGTCACTCAAACTCACAATTCTCCCGAAGCATGAACACCGAACTCATAGATCGGACGGTCGAGAAGGATCCCAAAGGATCCAAAGATCCACGGTCCAAATCACTTTGCGACTTCAGCCTTCAGAGGTTTTGGCCGCTCCAACACACAATTCTCTCGAATGCGGGAACTCCGAACTAGCAGATCAGACGACTAAGACTTATCTCAAATCAACGGTCTACGTCTTCCCCGGGCTCCGGGATTCAGAGAATCTGTCTCCTTTACGATGATTACCAACATTCGCCGAACTCTCAAAAACTGAAGGAGTCTAGGCATTAACGCATGTGCTCCTTCTTCAAATCTAACGGTCGTGACAGACCTTGGATTCTCCAGAACGGATCTCATCCGTTCATCTTTCAAATGAAAGGATATTCCCTTTCGATACTTGAATCTCGATATTCTTCCTTAGCTTCGTCAGTTATGAAGGAATTAAGAGCTTTGTGCTCTTTCTCCTGAACTTAACACTTAGAAGGATCTTATGCACACCCCTTGCGCTCCTTCACCAAGTCTAGAACTTAAGAGTTTCTCGACCTCTGCCCGCATCATAGAGGCTCTGTGCATATCTACACTACCTATCCTAAGATTAACAGACTCAGTCCTCCCGAAGACTCAAGTCCACTGGAAGTGTCGACGTGCACCCGTGAAAATCATGGCCAAGGTCGACGAACTCACAGTCCACTTATTTTAACTTAAGCCACCACAGGGCTCAAGCATTTACGTATACAAATCAGACAATTCCATACTTACTTAAATACACAATTTAAACAAGAATAAAGAGATACAATATAATCATTAATCAAATATGCACATCCCTGAGTCATTCACAGGATATCCAACTTTATTACATAGTTACAGCTCAATTATATAGGGTATGAGAATACTTATCTATTACAGGTTGCAACCAACTAACTGACTGTGGGGGTGTGCCTTTCCTCCCAACCATAGGCTCAAAAGAATTCATTCTCATCACTCTGGCCACCCTCGTGCCAAGCCATGATATCACTAGGGAACTATGCCATCTCTCAGAGACCTTCTCTCTATCGCAGTATCCCTGCGAGGTTTATCAGATGCTTCATCGGCATCAAGCTCGCGTTCGGGTCCTTCAGGTCGTGTTCTCTGCACTTACTTTTGGTTTGCACATCTTTTTCCAAGCTTGCACTCCCGTCTGGTGTCTCTCCTCTATTTGTCTGGTGACGAATATCAGTGTAGTAAGGTGGTACTGGAAGGACAAGGCGACATTTCTTGGTTATAAGGAGACGAGGACATAGCTCCCTTATCATTGTGTTGCGGGTATCGGAGGTCCTGAGTGTGGTGGCGAAATTTTAGAGAACTCCCCTATAGATATAGTTGGGAGAGTTGTCTCCCCTGTGGCTCTGTGGCGTTGCCACGTTGTCAATTGGAGCATCATTTCTCCCCTCGCCCATGTCAGCAGTTTGCAATTGAAATTCAATGGAGCTGACAGTGATTCTGGGTCAAAAATTTGGGTAGGAGCTCTATATTGGAACGCCTAGTGGCGATGGTCGCTCGCTAATTTTGTCAATTGGGGTGTTATTTCTTCTCTCGTAGTGGTCAGAGGTTGGTTGGAGATTAATAGAGTAGGCAATCAAGTCGCCCCCGATCCTGAAAACTTGCTAAAGGGTTATCCTGAGATTGGTAAGAAACGCATTGGCTCTAATTTCCTCTGGTGGTTGTTTTTTGGTCTCTCCGTTCTCGTCGCTCAAGGGAAACATAAGCTTAAGCTTTCAAATATAAGATCACTCCACATTAAAGAGAATTTCAGGCAATCTCAAGATTTTCCTGAAACTATGCCTTGCCCACGGATTAACACTCAGGACCAACAAAATGCAATTGAAATCCTCGAGCGGGAAATGAGGAGCCTTCAAATTGACAACTAGACATCATCAATCAGAGTCTCAAATTTTGGATATTTTAAATCAGCACAAGGAGGCTTTTCATCAACTTAATGATGAAGTGGATGCTATCAAAAACCAAGTGGGACAGGTGAGAGCTCAGAGAGAGCAATCCCCTCCAGCATTAGGGGTATCTCCTTCTAGCAGTGGCTCATCCCCAGCACCAGCCCATTCCCAATTGGACTTGAACCAACCAGCGCAAGATGAAGAAATGGAAGAAGCAGAGTTCGGACAAGCTCCTCCTCCGGGTATCGAATGTATCACAATACACTATGTATTTTAGGAGTCTTTTACCATAGTTATACATATAAATTTTGGAATGTAAACAATGTCAAAGGTCTAGTATTGTCTGAAGAAGATAGGCAAACAATTGGACTGTGATGGACTCCAACCTTGTAGTCGAATTTTGAAACTCTTTTTGTGCTTTTCTACGGGCTCCATCCCCTTTTTGATTAACATAAAATCTCCCAGCGTGGGTAAAAAAAAACTACACTTTGTTGGTGGAAATCCCACAACCAACAATGTTGGGACAAGGGTAAGTCGATTATAACTTGGACAAGATCCATAGAAGTGGTGCACAACAAGCTCTATCCCCTTCAGCATTATAGAGACTAGCACATCTAATGGCAATAAGTGTGTCAACATCATGATCAATTTATTTAAGACTATATTAACAAGTTTCATGGCCTTGTGACTATTCAATATATGTGACACTCCCAAACTTGCACGAACAACACTTCATTGGGGTAAATCCAACAATCGAAAATGTTAGGAAAAGGGTAAGTCTATCACAATTTGAATAAGGTTTGTAGAGGTCATGCACAACAAGTTCTATCCCCTTGAGCATTATGAAGGCTAGTACATCCAAGAATAAGAAGTGCACCAACATCTTTATCATTCTATTCAACACTACACGAACCAGTTTCACAACTTTACCACTCGATTAAGCATCCAATTTCCAAGAGGCCTAGCACAATCAAACCTCAAGTATCAAAATATATTGCATTAGTACATCCAAATCATACTAACTTTTTGAACATAAACTCAGTTGGGATGAATATCACTTTGCAGCCAAGATTCAAGAGATATTGTATGCAAAGCACTAAAGATGCTTGTGGTAACCTACACAAAAAGGACCTTGGCCACAAGAACAATTCTGCACCAAAGAACCAATCGTATAATCAAGGTCAACCTTGTGCAAGATCAATAGCAAACTACCCAAAACTAAGGATCACGCCAAAACTGACAATTTTTCTTAAAAAAATTGAGATTTTGTTGCAAGGAGAGAGATCATCCAGTAACATTTATCATATATACACCATCAGTAGCTTCTATCGAAGTTCCGATACAAAGTTAAAGGAAATATTTAAGTATGAAAAGCTTTAGCTCCATTTGACTAAAAAGATTCCCAATGCTTTGGAAAGATGCATCAACACAAACAAATGGCAATTTTGTAGTAAAAACTATTCTAAATCCAATATAGGACTATTGTTCAACATCCAAAATTTGTTCTATGATGACTTCTTTAATATTTCACAGCATAAGATATTTTTTTACATTGAATTAACTTTCAATACATCTTAGCAAGTACAAGATACACATTTATTCAAAGGCGCCTCTTAGTTCAGAAACAGCAGAATACATAGTCAATAGTAGAGAACCCAAGCATGAAAATCTAATGGTAGCTACCCTAGATGTTGACTACCACAGGGCACTAGTTCCAAACGATAGTCAGCCTAGTAATCGGCCACCATGTGTTGTTAACAAGGACAGACCTCCAGACATTTGTCTGGCAATTTCGTCAATTTTGTCACTAAACCACGAGCCCATCTCCATCCACTTAGGGAAAAATGACTAATCACCACTATTCTACACCCAACAAAGTACCATTCTTTACCATTTATTCTTTTAAAGTGGTAAGTTCATCATGTTAACGTTGCTTATAATCTTTCTTCCATATTGGGATTAGCCGTGATAACTATATAGTACAAAGTGAGATTTATCGACATAGAAAAACTGAGAATATTTTTTACAATAAAGCTCCAATATAGTTATCATATTCATTCAATTTGAAATCCATGGCTAGATCGAGTTTTATGACACCGTCCCATCATCTTTGTGCCGCCAAAATATTGGATGAACAATATCAAAGATGCTCACAAATATAGAGCTTGCTCACAACATAATTCGATCACTGTAAGATATTATATTGCATGTTTTGAAATGATATTTTTTATATCGATATCCGTAAAGTGTATATGCAACATGTGCTTCCCATTTGTTGAACCACTCCATCATGTTCTTTCTGCATGGCTTTCAGATTCAATTCATCTTTCATAAATAGAGCTTAAAATTCGAAATGTCTTTTTACTATTCCAGTAATTCTTTGAAGTAGATGGATGTCTCAAAAATGTTGAAAGATGTTAACAGAGATCTGCGATGTCATCATAGAGGCAGCTTATTTTAGTCTACTGCTCTAACATGTCTCTTAAATGGATTTCATGGCCAGAGCTACAACCAAATAAATGAGAATAGACTCAACAGTGACACAAATAAAAAACAGAACTGAATGTAGAAATGACCACTGCATCCCTTTTTTCACTTTCACGGGAGCAATTCCATTACAAATACAGAATAAGAAACCTCTAGATGAGTAGTGAACCTTGAACATTAGTAAATGCATTATTAATTATGCACTAAAATAAATGGGTTAAGAATTTGTAACCAAGATACAATCAACAAATCCGATTGTTACCGTATCCATTGAAGTCCCAAAGTTACAATCAGCCCAACTAATCCTCCTACCAAAACTTCAACTTTAGTGTGGCCAACAGATTCCTTCAATGGAATATGTCTCCAGGCTGCTAGTTGCTTCAATCTCTGAAAATCAACTTTACCAGTCTTCACACTTGGTGAAGTTTGAGTCAATTCAGACAAATAACTCAAACCTGCCCCATCAATAAATTGACCATCTTCATTGCTAATCCTGATTTCATGGGGCCTCACACTCGATACTTCTGTTTCCCTTGGAAAGCATGTCGCTGATCTTATAGTTTCAGCCCTTGCTACAGCAATTTGAGATATAGCTACTGAGGGATCCATATCTTCTACTGAATTTAGTTCCCTTTGCATTGAATCCAAGATTTGCTCACCGTCATTTACCAAAGAGTTTATATTGTTGTCAGTGCAAACAGGAACTGTGTTAGAAACTATCATCATGTTGATCACTTCAGCCTGCTTACCAACCGCCCTTCTAACCCCCTGCATATTGTAGAAATAATGATATAAGAAATTATGCAACACAAACGCAATATGCCAATATATCAAGACAAGTCCTTAGCATTGTTTCCAGCTACAGATAATTTCCTATTCAAATACAACGTAGCTATACTCAACAACACTTGTCATTTGTTTAAACTTTATACATGGATGAAAAATGAAAAAAAGGGGAAATTTAAAATTTCTTTCAGATCTGATTTCGACCATGGTTTTGAAAGTCTTAGATATCAAACAAAACTCAGCACCATTTCAAACATGTCTGAATCTGAAGTAGCTTCATTCAAATCTGTTTAGAAATGTCAAGTCTAATGCCCAACCTTCAATTGTAGAAAAGCAAACATCTTTTATGCCCTATTTGCTAAGTCTGCATGCTCTGACACCAAAACCTAATCCAAATTCATATTTGACAACTGACCCAGCCTAAGAGCAATATAGGACTGCAAAATGCTAAGATACATTACCAGTTTAAATTTTAAAGAAGTGCTATTGTTCACTTTACAAAGATGTTTACCAAATCAATATGGTCCAGAAATATGCAATATTAAAAACACACATGCTGAAATAGTAACTCAATATTGAAATCGTCAATTGGGTCTAACCCAAGAGGTAGTGGGATGTAGCGTTATCCTCCCCACCCAGGTTCTATTCCCGTTAAGTGACATGTTGAGCTCATAATGGGTATATTGTTGTAACAGCTTTGAGCCCTGCTGTTGATCTGGCCTTGTGCCCTGAAGAAACTAATTTACCCTTGGTACCATCCTCGGAATGAGGGGAAGTGTCCAGGGGTTTGCCCTGGGATATGTTACCTGGCAAAAAAAAAGAAGCTCAATATTGAAATTCATAAATTTGAATTTTCTCTCATAAAGACAGCCACTGCAGCATGCATATATAGTTTACCCACAAGTGTGATTGCCAATTTGTTAATTTTCTCTTGAAAATCAGAACCTAGTTGCAGATCTGAGTAAATAAAAAAAACAGAACTGACTTTCTAATACAAAAATCTGAACATGCTGATTTTCTTAACTCTTTAAATGCAGTGGAAATAAACTCATAAAAATACTAGCATTCACACACAGAAAACACAGTTATTTTTGGTCAAATGACCCCGGAAAAACTCAACTGGGAAAACCGGTCTTCTGCTTGGTAATTTTTATTATTTCAAGAAGAGCAAACTCAGAAATTTTACATCGGCAACTCAGAAAAAAAACTTATCTGAGGCAAAACATTTGTCTTCAACAAATTTCCAGCCTTCTCCCTCACCCAAAACTCTTCCTGCTTGCTGCTGGTGCGCCATACGGCCTGTACGTCCCTGCTGTACGACCCAGGCCACGCAACCCTCTTGTTGTGCGCACCATACGGACTGTACGGTCTGCTGGCACAACCCAGAAGTGGCTGGTTTGCTTGCTGGGTGCAGAAAATACACTGGCTGAGCTGAAATGAAGGCCGTACGGCCTCTTCTTCCTTTGCTGAAGCTACTCCGATGCTCAGGCTGCTCTCTTCCTGTGGCTGCTCCCTTCACCAAGTCGAATAGTGCATAATGAGACTCCAAATCCTACTTCTCCCCTTAGCAATTCGAATTGGGCCCACCAGTCATCTCAATGGCTGAGATTAGATCTAAATGGAGGGCCCAGATCAAAAGCTGTGTCACTATAGGAAAAAAATTATTTTTCCTAAGTCATCCAAGGGCAGAAATCAGAATTTAAGTTTGGGCCCCTCTTGGTGTGTCCCTCTGCCAGATTTGATGCACCTCCAAGTCTAGCGATCCCTTCCAACTCTAACTCCAATTTTAACCCTCCCTCTTAAAGAGGAAGGTGTTCTGCACTACACCAAGTTTATCTCTGAAGTACACAAAGCTTGACCTTGGCAATGCCTTGGTCAAAATATATGTTGTCTGCTCCCCTGATGGTAAGCACTGGAGTTTGATCTTCCCCTTCTGAACACAATCTTTGATGCGATGGTACTTGATCTCAATGTGTTTGGAGTGGTCATGAAACACTGGATTTTCAGAGAGATTAATGCAGCTCTGATTGTCACAGTGTATGACTGTGGGCTCCAATCCCTGACCAAAAAGTCCCACAAGTAGCTTCCTCAACCAAATAACCTCACAGGCAGCCAGGCTGGCAGCCATATACTTCACCTCAGCTGAGCTCAATGCGATTGATCTTTGCTTCCTGCTGAACCAGGAAACAACGGCTGACCTAACACTGAAAGCACACCCTGAAGTGATTTTTCGATCAATAGAATCCCCTGCCCAATCAACATCGGTGAAGCCCTGAAGCCTCACGCTATCAACCTGTCTGTACCATAAACCATAATCTGTTGTGCCCCGGAGATATCATAACACATGCTTGCAACAACCCAATGTCTCCTGGTGGGTTCTACCATGAACTGGCTCAACTAGTTGACTGCAAAACATATGTTGGGTCGTGTGTTAGTGAGATACATCAACGACATTATGAGTTGTCTGTATAAAGTAGCATCGACCCTCTCAGCTCTGCTAGAGTCCACATTTTTCCAGTCGGTGACTAAAGGAGTGGCCATGGCCCTGCAATCCTACATGTGAAATCTCCTGAGAATCTGCTCTGCATATCTGCCTTGTCCCAAGAAGGTCTCACCATCACCCTACCAAACCTCCAATCCAAGGAAATAGTGCATCAGTCCTAAATCCTTCATATCAAACTCGCGTGCAAGGTCCTCCTTGCAATCCTGAATCAAGCTATATGCCCCTGTCAATATCAAGTCGTCCACATAGAGCACAAGAATGAGAGGCTGCCCCTCAACCACTATGTAGTAGAGGTTTGGGTCTGCTTCACTCTTGGTAAAGCCCAATCCTAGAAGGTAGTTGTCAATGCGGGCGTACCAAGCCCTCGGTGCCTGCTTGAGCCCATAAAGAGCTCTCCTCAACCTGCATACATCTGTGTCTCTGCTGAAGGGCTCAAACCCCTCAGGCTGCTCCACATAAATCTCCTCCTCAACCACACCATTGAAGAAGGTAGTCTTAACATCCATCTAGTGGACTTTCCACCCCATCTGTGCTGAAATAGCCAATATAACTCTGACGAAATAATATTGCACGACATGTGCAAATGTCTCAGCATAGTCGATACCCTCAACTTGTGAGAACCCCTTGGCCACAAATTTGGCCTTGCACTTCTCCACACTCCCATCAGCCCCTTGTTTGATCTTGTAAACCCAACGTGCGCCAACCACAGATTTTCCCTCTAGTCTAGGCACTATTTCCCACACATCATTGTGCATGATAGAGGAATATTCCTCTGCCATGGCATCTCGCCAAAGCTACTGGGAAGCTTCCTCCTTGTAGGAAGAAGGCTCTGAGTCTATCAACTCAGTCATAAGTGCCAAACAACCTATATACCTCTACAGAGGTCTGCTCTGTCTGAATGTAAAGGTGGGAGGCTCAACTCTCTCCTGAGCCTCTTTGATCAACTAATCTGCCCACTTGGCTCGTCTTCTCCCAGAACTGGGAGTCACTGGTTGTGTGGGCTCCACATGCTCCTTTCTCTCCTCCTCAATCTTCTCCTCATCATTTTGCTCTGCCTGTCTCACTACTAGTTGAATAGATGTTTGGGGGGTTGGTTGAGCCTCCTACTTGGGAGCCTGCTGCTCCTCATCCTCTGTTGTTGATTGCTCACGCTCCAAGGACTTCCTGAGAGCCTTTCCCTCCTCAAACCTGACATCACGCCTGATCAATGTCCTCTTAAGTGCTAGCATATATACCCTGTATGCCTTGGTTGTCTCGCTGTAGCCTACAAATATGTCCTTCACTGCAGTGCGCTCCAGCTTCTTCCTTCTCTCCGAAGGTACATGGAAATAAACCAAACTGCCAAAGATCCTGAAGTGAGAAACACTTGGCTTCTTGCCTGTGAAAGCCTCCTCCGGTGTGGGCCCTGCCTAGCACCTTGTGCGGACTCCTGTTCTGTAGAAACACTATTGTGTTGCATGCCTTGGCCCAAAGGAACATGGGCAGGCTTTGGTCATGTAACATGGCCTTAGCAACACCCACTATGTTGTGATTCTTGCACTCAACTACCCCATTTTACTGAGGATTATGGGGTGTTGTGAGCTCTCTCTTGATGCCCTCTTTGGCACACAAGTCCGTGAAGGCATTGGAGATGTACTCCCCTTCGTCATCTGACCTCAAGGATTTTATCTTCTTGGTGGTCTGGTTTTCAACTAGGGCCTTGAACTCTACAAACCCGGACAACACTTCATCTTTGTTTTTCATAAAAAATATCCAAGTCTTACGAGAATGGTCATCAATAAAAATAACATAATACTTGAAACCACGAAGGGATGGAAAAGAAAAAGGTCCACAAACATCCGAGTGAATCAGCTCCAATATGCCCTTGGCTCTGTCATCTCTGATGGGATATTAAGTTTTAGCATACTTGCCAAGAGTGCATCCCTTGCACACCTCATGAGAATCCACGCTGCATGGTGGCAGTCTTGTGGCTATCTCCCCAAAAATCTTCAGCGCCCTATGGTGTAACTGACCCATACGCTTATGCCATAGCTCTGCTAGCTCACGACCTTGTTGGTTGTCCTTCTTGCTGTTCAAGACTGCAGCAGCCCCAAACTAGAGCTTGTAGAGGGTTTTCTCCCCAACTCCAATCTGCACTGTTGTCCTAGAGTTGGGAGGCTTCAAGAGGACCCTCCTTTTGCGAAAGAAGACTTCATAACCCAAGTCTTCAAGCACTGAAATAGACACCAGATTTTTCTTCAGCCCTGGAACATATAGAACATGTCTAAGATAGAGAGGTTTTCCAGACTCCCTCTCAAACTTGACAACCCCTATGCCTTGGGCTCGGTATTTGCCATCATCTCCCGTCTCAATGTTGAACTGCATGTCCTTTTCTGTCAACTGGCTGAAATAGTTTTTGTTCCCTGTCATGTGGCAAGAGGCCCCACTGTCAATAAACTAGGTGGTGTTGGTCACATAGCTGGCCATACATGCAATAAATGAGACATCCTCTTCAAAACGAGAGGAGAACTCCTCTATTTTTGTTGAGGCTACAAACTAGCCCTTCTTGGGCCCCTTCTTGCGTTGAGGACACTTAGTGGCATAGTGCCCAAGTTGATGGCACTAAAAACACTTAACCTCGCTGAGGTCTTTCTTGGGTTTTCCATGTCCCCTTGAGCTGGACTCGGCCCCTCCTGAGCCCTTCTTGCTCTTGGGTTTGCCCCCTTTACCGGCTAGGGTGAAATTTTCCTCATCAGCATCATGTTTTACATGAGACCTAGATCTGATTTGTTTCCTAATCTCCTCCTGCACATAGTCACTCCAAAGCCACTCCCAATCTGGAAGCTTTTCTCTGCCACTGACTACATCTATGAAGTTTTCCCATGACTTGGGAAACCCCAACAGTGCAAAGTTGGCCACATCTCTATCTAGAACTGTTTCCCCCACCCCTGCAAATTCGTCCTTGACTTGGGTAAATCTGGTGAGGTAGGAAACCACTGATTCGGACTTTTCCATCTTGATATTTCTCAGCTTGTCTCTGAGCACAAGCTTCCTAGCTTCACTCGTGCCCTGGTACAGTCCAATGATGGCTGACCACATCTCCTTAGCTATTTTTTTTCCTGAAAGGTGAGGTATGATGTGATCCTTGACTCCCTCAAGGATAATCCTCTTGGCTTTGGCATCCTTCTTGCTATGTTGGGCCAACTATTGAGGATCTGCTGGAGTGGCTGGTTGGTTATCCACAAATTCTCAAACTCCTTGCTCCTCAAAAACAACTCATATTCTCTCTCCAAGAACAGAAATTGGAGGCCCCATCAAGGTGGTCTTCAAACCTTAGACCCACATAGGCCATTTTGCTGTCCAAGTGCGCAGGCTGAGATTTATCTTGCAAGAGACCCTAGCGCACCAGCTGGGTCGAACTCTCTTGGCTGAGAACTTGTTCCTGAAGCTGAAACAATGAATGTTGGTCTTTATTCAGTGGCAAGGCTCTGATACCATGTTAATTTTCTCTTGAAAATCAGAACCTAGTTGCAGATTTGAGTAAATATAAAAAACAGAACTGACTTTCTAATACAAAAATCTGAACATGTTGATTTTCTTAACTCTTTAAATGCAGCGGAAATAAACTCATAAAAATACTAGCATTCACACACATAAAACACAGTTATTTTTTGTCAAATGACCCTGGAAAAACCCAACTGGGAAAACCGGTCTTCTGCTTGGTAATGTTTATTATTTCAGGAAGAGCAAACTCAGAAATTTTACATCAGCAACTCAGAAAAACAATTTATCTAAGGCAAAACCTCTGTCTTCCACAAATTTCTAGCCTTCTCCCTCACCCAAAACTCTTCCTGTTTTCTGTTGGTGCGTCCCACAGCCTGTACGGCCCTGTTGTACAACCCAGGCCGTGCAACCCTCTTGTTGGGCGCACCGTATGAACTGTACGGTCTGCTGGCATGAACCAAAAGTGGTTGGTTTGCTTGCTGGGTGCAGAAAATACACTGGCTGAGCTTAAATGAAGGCCATATGGCCTCTTCTTCCTTTGTTGAAGCTACTTTGATGCTCAGGCTGCTCTCTTCCTGTGGTTTCTCCCTTCACCAAGTTGAATAGTGCATAATGAGACTCCAAACCCTACTTCTCCCCTTCGCAATTCGAATTGGGCCAACCAGTCATCTCAATGGCTGAGATTAGATCTGAATGGAGGGCCCAGATCAAAAGTTGTGTGACTACAGGAAAAAAATTATTTTTCCTATAGTCACCTAAGGGCAGAAATCAGAATTTAAGTTTGGACCCCTCTTGGTGGGTCCCTCTGCCAGATTTGGTGCACCTCCAAGTCTAGCGAACTCTTCCAACTCTTAACTCCAATTTTAACACAATTTACTCTGAAATTAAAAAAATGTCAATCCTATTATTGTGTCCATCTAAAGCACTTATTGCCACCCCTTTTGTATCTATAAGAACCAAATATAAAACAATTATATCATCATTATATAAGTATAGCCCAAATCCTTGAAAGGCACTGACACTAGTCTTGAGTTTTGGACTTTGCAAGGGCTAATTGGCTTCAAATCTAAACTTTGTTGGCTTGATAGAGAATTATCATGTGCTTTACCAACTGTTTCTAACAATACATGTGCCCATCCTTTTATTTTTAGCTTATTTTCATCTAAAGAGCTTAAAGATTACCAAGTGGTAAGAGATATCATATAAAAAGTTCACACAAGATGTTGCAGAGATAGCGGTGGGTGATTCAGTGGGGGAAATTCCATAAAAAACCTAAACTTGGTGAAATGGCTGTCACACTTAAAAAGAAAGATGCCACCTCATATGTAAAAATCCTTAGATATTGAGCATAATTGCTAAGCATTGGAAAAATGAGTGAAAATAGGAAATCTATAAGCATATTTTTGTAGAGAATCACTGGGGAATCCCCTACTGCCTTGATCGATAAACTATCCCTCAGCCAAACCCAACCATATGAAGGCCAACTTTCCCTCAAAGGGAGCCCACCTTCCTAATATTTTCCCTTTTCCCATCAATCAAACTATCATTGCTGACTTTAAATATCACACAATTTTTGTTCATTGATAGTTTGCCATTTTTTTCTGCATCAAAACTAATACCTGCAGTAGTAGCTCATTTCAATGGTCTTTAATGATATTCTCATGGATAAAGGCAACTCATCATTTTGAATCATTTTAAAAATCATGGCCCTCATCTTTCAGCAATGAAATTATATCCTTATATCACTAAGTATTAATTCTCCATGTATCCCTCATCCCCTCGTGGCAAGATTGGGATATATGTGTGTGTGTGTGTGTGTGTGAAGGGAACATATCAAGAGGCACCTGCTTTCAGATTAATCAATTAATTATATATTAAACGTTAGACACAGTAGGTCCTTTAATGCAATAATTATTCTTATACAACACAGTTTTCCAGTATATATCCATACATATACATATTAGCCATAATATTAATCTTTAACGATTACTTAATATTTATGTGGGGATTTAGGTACATGACATTCTTCCCCTCTCCTCTTACATAAACTTTCTTAATACAAATGGACTATACATTATAAGTTTTAATTATAGTTTATATATATATAAAATAAAGTTCCCAAGGGGTTGGTTAGTTCAATTGGTTGTTGCCAATGTTATCGAGCATTTGGCTAGTTCCATGCCAGCAAATGCACAATTCTAATCCCCCCTAGGCAAGGCACGCCAGTTTACAACCACGAGTTTACTAGGGATGCCATCCACAAAGTCAGGAAGCATTCCTTGGGTTTCCCCACAAGGTTCTCCTTGGAAAAAAACAAAACAAAACAAAAAAAAAAAATATATATATATATATATATATATAGCCCAAGGGGTTAACTCAAATAATTGTGACCAATGTTGTTGAGCATTTGGCAAGTTCCACCCCAATAGGTGCCCCATTTCAAATCCCCCTAGGTTACGCAACGTTATCACAAGAGTTGAATTTGTGCAAAGCCCTTCACAAGATACCAATCTTGCGTAACAATTGGAAGTAATTGTCACTGTCACCTAGACAAATACTTCCCTCGTTTTAATGTTGGGTAAAGATCCAACACAAGGGAGGCTTCCCTTGTGACCTCAAGGGATCCTATAGCAAGCTAGAGGCAAGTCTACAGCCCCCTATCTTGGTCACTTAATGAGATAGGCTAAGTTTTAAGGAGGCAAGGAGAGTTGAATGAAGTTTAGGCGAGGTAATTGGTTGACATGTGTAAGTCAAGTTTACCAATGCTAATAATGACAATTACCAAGTCTAACAAATGAATAATCACCCTTAGAACTCTAGCTATCAAGTGAGAAGGCTGTTGTAGAAAAATTGCAGCATTAAACAATGATTATACCAGCCAAGAATGTTTTATAACAGCAACAAGAAATCTTCCTTCAAAACAATGTAAATAAAATCTTAAAATATAGTCCTTAACAAGTGGAATAAAACCCAAGTGTTCAACAATGATGTCAGCCGTCTTAAACTACAATATTAAGTATACAGCAATCCGATTAAGCCCTAATGGCTGTAGCAAACATTTATAACAGCAGCAATAAATATACTTAGTTTTCCAAGCGTTGAGTTAGAATGAGTGTGTAAATGAGGTTAGGTGTCTAATTATCAAGTTTCTTTGAGACAGAGGAAGAGTTTTAGCTAATGCTAGGGTTTTAATCATCACTTGCAATCATGAAGACTAGTGTCGTTTCTTCTTGGGAAAAATGGAGTCAAGGCAATCACCATAAAGGAGGCTAAGCAAGAGAAGAGGTGAAAGTTTAGAGACCTAGGATTATCCCCTCATAAGCCTAGGTCAAACCTCAAAGGAAGAACATCTAAAGTTTATCCTCTTATAAACCCTAGATGTCGTCTCACTCCTTTTCTAGCATCTAGCAAGGACAAAGGATAGAATTGGGCCAAACCCTAAAGTTTATCCTCTCATAAACCCTAGGTTTTGACTTCAAAGATAAGGTTAGGGGGATGTCCTCTCACAATCCCTAATCTTATCCTTGTCTACTTCAACAAATCAAGGTAGATGCAACAAGGGAAGGGGATAACCACTCTTAATCCTTAGGTTTTCACAATTAATCAAGGAAAACAATGATAACATGCAACTATTACCTCTCTAATAGAGCATTCACCAAAATATACCAAGAATTAACACTTCAACATGAAAAAGAACTTACTAGACAAGTCGCTATCATGAGGAAACCCTAGTTTACATGAAGAATCCACCAAAACAAGACAAAGCATCCATCTAAGTCACTCCAAAAGTGCGCATAAGACCTCCATAGCAAAAAATAAGAGAGAGAAGACAAGTAGAAGTGATGAATCACAAGTAAGCTAGCCTCTTTATATGAGTAAATCCTAGCGCTAAAGCCCCTCAAAATACAAGTAATCTAAGATACAAGTGAGATAGGTCAAGGTCGACCCCTCAAGTAGCCTCTAGGACAAAAATACAATGAAAATATGGAAAAACATCCCATCAAAGGTGGCACGTGCATTGTAGAAGCCTCCAAAGGCTATGACGTCATCCTCGAGAAGTGAAAAGGTGCCTCCAAAGGCCACATCTCTCAGTGAAAAGGTGCAAGCAACGTCAAAGGTCATGTCTCATCTCCAAAAGATCACCTTTCATCACCATCAACTGCCAAGTCATCAACAAGAAGCATCTCTCAAGCAAGGTGGCTAAAACCCCATCAAAGTCTGACGTCACCTCTCAGGTGTGGAACGTCCAAGAGCTAGGGCATGGTATCATGAGTGAAGAAGGCTCCATATCCTCTCCTAAGAGGTGTGTCATCGTCTCTAAATGCAACATCATCAAGCCAAGCCCTAATGAGCTATGGGTATCCTGCCCAAGGTGAGGGGGGTCCTACCCTCCGAATGACCATCAAGCTATATCTGCGACATCAAATCCCATATGCTCATCATCCAAGGCCCGAGAGGTGTAAAGAGGCGCCTCAAGCCATGTCAAGTCATCCAAGGACCTAACGCTCTACCTCAGATGTTTAAATTCCTCTGAAAAGTGCATAGCGTCCTAGGATCAAGCACAGGGACGTCCTCCAAGTCCATGTCAAGTGTACCCGTGTCAGTCAAAACAATGGAATCAAGTAAAAACAATCACAAGGGGCTATAGTCCTTAGAATCATAAAAAGTAAGCCATTTATTAATACAAAAGCCAAATGAACAACTCTTATTTGGTATCCCCTTCAAACTTCACACCAAGGCTATTGGGAGCGCGGAGCGGGAGCGGGAAGCGCATATTTTCAAAAATCTCCGGGAGCGGGAGCGTTTTTTATATAATACATAAAAAATATATATATTGATGCATATATATATATATATATAAAACATACAGAATGTTGAATCAATTGCAAAAAACATG
>SNQJ01S0006281.1:76453-89730 GCA_010110895.2 Picea sitchensis | reverse complement strand
ATGTGAGGATTGAGTGTCAAAAGTTCAGAAAATGAATCTGGCTGGACTGAAGAAGAATTGTAACAAACTTGCATTAATATTAAGTGAGTTTTTCCCAGTGAATTGTTGCTTCGTCGATTTGTTTCTCGTTTGACCATCAATTGTGCATTAATATCGACATAAAAAGAGGTTTTCCTTATTCATCTAAAAGAATGCATCTTATAGACCATCATGACTAAATATGTGTAAGTGTCCAGTACAGACTGTTGCCCCTTCAGGGTTAACAGTCCCAGAGCCACCCAATCAGTTGGAGGGCATGTTTCAGCTCGCATGAGATCAATTGATCATGCCATTCAAATGCAGACTCTCTCCTTATTCACCCTCACTTGCGTGATGATTCAGCCTTCACCACTCAACCACCTCAGCCATGGTATATTGATGCTCCTCCCTCACTCCTTAGTTGACAGATACACAATGGATGGTACATTATGGTTGCATTATGATTTACCTAGCTATTTCATGGATTAGTAGTTCATTTGAATGTGATGCGATAACTTCTTGGCTAGTCATGAAAGTGGTAAATACCGAAATGAAATACGATGGCACTTCATAACATGCATAGTTTTATTATTTGCCTTGTCATACCTTGGGGGGACATCTTTTTCCTTTAGAAGTGTTGTCATTTCTCTAGTCAACCTGTATTGTTGGGTAACTAGCCAAGGTAGCGTTTTCCACATTCTAACCATGCTAAGACACCTTCCATTTTCCTTGTTTCACTTCCTTCCATCCATAAAAATATATCCTAATCATGTATGACTTATCATATGATAACAGAAAGGTCTAATGAAGAAAGCTTGAGTTAATAAAGCCAAAAAAGGGCTAGAAGTGAAGATCAAATAAAGTCAAAAGCCAAAAAATATAAAGCTTTAGCAATGCCACCTCGCTATGAGCCAATGCCCCTAGTCCCTAGCTTGCCTATGAATACTAAAAAAAAGGGAGTTGTTCAATAAAATGAGCACTTAAAGAAAAAGGCAAAAAAGGGGTAGTAAGAAACAGTGCCAAGGACAAGTAACTCAATGCTAAAGCTCCCTCTTGAAGGCTATTGTATAAAAATCCTAGCTCATGAAAGCTAAACGAATAAAATACCAAGACCTACGCATATAAATAACTTTGAGGGTCATCACATGAAATCTCTTCCTTTCCTTTTTCATAACTATTCATCACATTACATATCTTTAACCAGGGTACTTAGGAAATACTTGTTGTCTTGGGACTTGTCACATGTATAAAGGTTGATGTTGTTCCTCTTTGGTAAAGCTTAGGCAAATATTAAAACTAACCCGTATTGTTATGTTGTGCTAAGAGAAATTACTAGGTGTGCATCACCTAATGGTTTGCTAAGAAGCTAGACCCATCACTTCAAATGGGTTCCTTGCATTGGAATTTGTGTACCATGTCTCGAAGTCTGTGACACTGCATTAGGATCTGTGATGCTACATTGGGATCTGTGTACCCATATTTGGTCATGTCCGTCGACATTGGCATCTATGCCATTTGCCTTGGGATCCATGTACTTATTGGGATACATGCCACTGCCTTGGGATCCATGGCAGTGCATCGGGCTATGATGACAATGCCACATAATCACAGCGCCACATGGATTGCTACAGGAGGGCACCTTTGCTTAGTTGGAGGATATTAGCCCTCATGGACCACACATGGGGTTTGTTGAGGTAGTTGAGGACTTGGACCAGCTTGTTATCGTTATTCACGGACTTGGACGGTAGCTACGAAACTACGGACCAGGTTGTTGTAGTTAGTTACAAGGGGTTGTGTTGGTTACATCTTTTGGGTACCTTGCAAACTAGATGAGGTGTCTGTTTGGACCACACGTGATACTTTTCTCTCTCCTTCTAGAAGGGCGCATTCCACCTTGGTTGACAATTCTACTCTTGATGTATGATGGACCCTCACTTCATGGACCATTATTGAGGGCGCTTTACTTCATGGACCATTATTGAAGGTGCTTTACTTCATGGACCATCAGTTGACCAAGTATTGAGGACGTGGGCTAGACTTGAGGAGGGTGCATCCTTTCTTTCACCTATTTGGACCACACATGTGTTATTTTGACCACATTTTCATTGGTTTATGAGGGCACCCTTTACATTTGGGCTTTTATTTATAGCTATTTGAGTTTCCCATGGTTTTGGACCCATGGTTTCTTGTGCTCATGGTTGTAGCACATGGTATTGTACTCTTCTAGAATGGCGCCTCTCCTATATAAAGAAGGATTGCTCTCATTTGTAACTTAGAGTTTGGAGAATAAAAAACTATTTGGCTATTTTCTTATCTGTGTTTTGGCATTGTGTACTAATAAATAATCATTATCAATCAAATGAGGTGAGATCTCTTCATGTCCTTAGTTTTTCAAAAACAATTCTGCATTAAGACTGAAGCATTGAGTTGGCAAAGCTTGATTTGCTTTCCAAATCTTACCTTGGGATGGTGTAGGGGATACTCTTTGTCACTTAAGGAGCTGGTTACCCACTACTATCACCATCAAGATCTTGGATGCATCTAAGATCTGTTGGGGGAGCTTGCTAAGTACACCTTAGGGTTGCCTAGAGTCTCAAGATCCATGGTAAAAGCCAAGCCCTCAAGGAGTATTAGTTGACTCCAAGGCCCAATAGGATAGGCAGTGGTCTTTGTTCCCTTTCTCCTAAAAAAAATTAAAGAAAAATTAATTTATTTCCTTTTTGTATTTTACTTTACAGCCTAGGGTTTAATTTTGTTTGATCTATTAATTTAGGTTGCTAGATCCAAGGGACCTAATTTATTATGTCTTACTAAGTTTGGATCTTTCAAGTACTAATTGGTTGTTCAAGGTTTATCCTTAATATTAGCATAATCTAGGGTTTTGATCTGTGTTTTCCTTTCATTAATCTTGTGGATCTAACCCTAAATAATAAAGTAGTTTTCCTAAGTATATTATTTCCTATTGGGTTACTTCAATTGTGTGCTTGGAAATATATGATGAATGGAAGGTCTTGCTCTTATTTATTTCACATCCAAGAGTTCAAAGGCCAGCGCTGAAGTATTTCTATGATATACATGCAATAAGAAGGCAAATCGATGGTTAAATAAATGAAACAACCTGCTTCCTTAGATGTGAATTTCATCCCTTCGAAATCTGGACATCCAGGGTTTATGGTCATTGGAATGTTTGGGCACTAAATCTAACCCTTGGAGCTTACGTTGTTCCTTATAGCTGAATTTGCACACAACAAATTTGGTATCTATGACAAGGGTTTAACCTTCTGACAATGTTTGAGTGTACTTGCAGTCTTAAGTGCTCCTTAAACAAAATCGATGCATGTGAACTCAACTATCTGATAAATGGTTTCAACGTCGCACCAGAACTGTAGTGAAATGTTCAACAATGTTTTCATCATTTAGGATACTTTTGTTTTAAGTATCCTAAATGGTGAAAACATTGTTGAACATTTCACTACAGTTCTGGTGATCTTTGTACCCTTATAATCTGTTGGTAACACTGATACTATACTCTGAAACTTTTACAGTGTCTCTCTTAAAATGTAGAAATTTAATGACAAAATCAGCATGCACAAATTCAGTCATACAACCTAAGATATATCATCTATGAACTATGATATGCATTAAACCCACATTCAAAAAAATATTATGAGCAGAAATACACATTGCTAATCAGAATAAACACAATGAACAGCGATTACACATCCATGTAATACTCAGAAATTTGGGCAACCAGCCAGGAAAAACCCACAATGTAAGAGCAAGAGAGAGATTTTGTTAGCTTCCAGGAAGTTATATCAGCAGCAAGATTACATTTACAGCCAAGAGAAAACCACTTACAACACCAAACAGTCCTCCAAAAATTTGCATGAAAATTGTTACTTAGTCCATACTATTATGCAGCTCACCCAGAAAGCAGCACCTCGAAATTTGTTCCCTCAATCTGTTGTATGGCCTGATCTGTACGGCCCCTTTCTGCAGCTAAGAATGATCAAAACAGCCTCGATTTTTCGTTGTACAAACTGTATGAAAATCATTGCCCTCCTCCATGTTAATGCAGTTATGCGGATCGTCTGATCCTGGCCTCCACACACAACAATATTTTTTCCAGCACAAAATAGAGTTTTGCCTTGGGATATGTGCCCAAGCTCTCTTGGAAAATGCGTTCAGCTTGCTTCCCTTTCCTCTCCTCCTAAAAGCTCTCTCAGAAATCTCTCAATCTCTTCTTCTCATTGTCTTGCCACACTACCCAATGCATTCTCTTATAATTGAAAGTGATGACCTTTCACCTTCCAAGTGTCTTTCACCTTCCCCATCCCTAAATACAAAGGCCAAAATCTAATAATCTTACTGCCACGCTGATAAAAGGGACATAGTTCATTCCCTCCAAAATAAATCACCTAAAATATTAAAGTACAATTTCACTTTATATTATAAATACACTTTATGAAATAAATCCTTTAATATTAAGAGTACACTTAATTAAAAGTCACTTTCATAAAAGAACCACTTTATTACAACTTTATAAAAACTCATTTACAAAGTCAAGTGCCTAGTATTGTAAATGTAAGGTTACTTCCGCATACATGACAAAACATGCAGAGTACATCCCAAGCTATAAAAGCTAACATTAAAAAGGGTACTCATTATTGCCACTTGACATATACACATCATGATCTTGCACTTTGGGACATAATCGTTAAGTGAATAAATTTGGGTATATGTTTATGCTGTCCGTGAAGTAGTGTTGAGACTGATCATGGTGACTTTAGCACGTCTCTTTCCTCCTTTGAAATGCTGTTGACATTGATCATGGTGACTTTAGCACGTCTCTTTCCTCCTTTGAAATGCTGTTGACATTTGGAACAATACTCTGTTTACTAAACTACTGCTTGAATGGTGTTTCCAAATTCAATGACATATCTTAATACTAAAATCTGATAACATGGGTATGTTTCTACAGAACTTGAAATTTTGTTCTTGTGGTCAGTATAATTGATATCATTTTCACTGCCTAAAATAACATTCTTTGTGCCCTCAAAATCTCTGAATTTTAATGGTTAGCAAGCACACTGTTGAGTTTATTGGTGCTACATTTGTCCCAAACACAGTGACATCACACTCAGTGAACACTGTCTTTTGGGTAGTGATTTTTCTGAATATATGACAGCAGGCTTGTCCTTGGATTCTGAATCTCTTTTAACCTTAAATGTGCCTCTCTTGATATCGCATGTTTACCTATGCTTGAATGATGCTGGTTACAATGCTCTAAATAAACAAATGACATATCGATATATGGTACAGCATACTGGACATTTGATATAATTCTGCAATTTGGGGTGACCTAGATCTGATTGTGTCCATGGTGAATGTGCTTTGAGTACTGATCCTATCATTCTTTATGGCAAACACATTGATGGTTAACACTGTAGAATGGTCCAATTCATTAATGGTACAACTTTGCCATCTCATTGGTTACTCTGCTGCACTTAAATAGCATTGAAAGGAATCTTCGATACATAAATCTATCATAGCTTGTGTGACAATATCTCCTCGGGTATAATTTGCTACAGTCTTAAAGTTGTGTCATTAACATAGATCTTTTTGATCTTGTTCAAGATGATGTAAACATAACATGTAATCTACATTGATGTTATCATTGATTTAATATTGCAACTTAACACTTGTGATATATCTTTTCACAACTATTTGAGCACGACTGTATTTTCCTTTCCAAGCACATCTTGAATAAGCACTTGTCTAATCCAAACCTTTTGAGCTTTGTTCACAACTTGTGAATTTGATCCACTATCCTTAAAACTGTTTTCTACTTTGGGAGTGGATAGTGTCAAGATGTCTTAGGCAAACCAAGTCATAGAGCTCCCTTTGAACATTCAACGACCTGACTTAGTTTGACCTTTAGGGAAATTCCCCCTTCACTAGGAAACCTTTCCTAAGTCTAGACTCTAAAGTGCAGCGGAGAGTTGATGAGGTGACACTGGCCAACCTCCCGAGTTCCACAAAGCTAGCACTCATCTTTGGGACTTTGAGGCTTGAGCTAAGGTGTTGGTTTGTGTGGTAACACAGACCTCCTAAGGCATAGTAAAAACACAAGTGCCTAATAAACATAGAGTTACGTTTCAGCCCGAAGCTTTTCAGGCTGAATATCAAAATCTTATCACACAATTTTGTTTGGGAGTTGCTTCGAGAAACATGCCCCAAGGTCACCACATAATAAGGACTTCCTTCGACTTAGTTGCCAGATCTGAGGGATGTTTATTCGAAGTTGCTTCGAGAAACATGCCCCAAGGTCACCACATAATATGGACTTCCTTCGACTTAGTTGCCAGATCTGAGGGATATTTATTCCATCAAATTCTCCTAGGACTTTCACCCTGCCTTATCCCTTTTTAAAAATGCTCTTCCGTGGGAAAACCACAGTGAGAATGGAACCCTGGTGGATGGCTTAACAATCCATCAACCTCACCAATGAACCAAGACAGCATTGGCTATAACGCAATTCTTAACTATAATAATTAAATAATAACCTCAGCTTCAATGAAAATCCAGGTTGAATCGCAGAGTAGGATAGTGGTACCTGAGCATCATACATGACAATCCCTGCGACAACAACTGACAATCCAAACAAGGAATCTGAGAAACCCCTGCACTGGATGAAGTTAGAGCACATTAATAGATGTCTAGCAATATACTGCATCCTGAAATTCCAATATTAAACGTGTGAGAATCGGTAACCCAAACTCACCTTTCCAGTCCAATGGCAGTAGCAGAGGCTACAATGCTCTGCAAGACAAAAATCTTAGATGTCAACCTTAACAAAATCAGATAATCAATGAATATCGGCAATGAAGCAAATTTCAATGATAAAAAGTAAGACAGTGCACTTACCGCCGAATGGGTTGAAGGCATGCCACCAGATTTAAGAGCTAACCGCCATTTGAAACCCTTACCTAGCAGAGCCGACGCTAGGGGCTTCGAAAGCTGTCCGATTAAACAGGCAGCGGTTGCAGACACTAGTACCTTTATACCCACATTCACATACCATTCATTATGCTCTGAATATGCATAAATTCTGCAAAACTAAGCTAAAGATTGCGAACCTTTATACACGGATTCCCATATAATTCATTCGTTCATTCTTCACATATCATTCAATATGCTTTGAATATGCATAAATTCTGCAAAACTAAGCTAAAGAATGCTGACCTTTATACCCAGATTCCTATATAATTCGTTCATTCAATATGTATTGAGTTAAAGGCTATTCAACTGATTGGTCTTCAAAGTTGAGCTAAAGGCTATTCACCTGATTGTGGGCAATTTGCTCCAGTCCAGCTCTGGGTCCTCCGAAGCAGGCAGAGGAATGCTTCGTGGAATAATAATGCTTTGAGTGTCGGAGACGAATGGGATGCCCAAGCCATTGATGTTGCACGACGTGATGAGTACTGCATCTGGGTGTTGTGAGGAGATTGCAGGGAGAAGAGAGCATAGGTACTGCTGGGATTGGATTAGAATCCCCAATACCACTTCCCAATAGTAGCAACATTTCTCTGACTTCCACCAACCCAAAAACTGCAATGGTTTATTGGGCTTGGTCCACAAAATGTTAGAAAATCGCCTTTCATTTTCAGGGCAGTTTCACTCATTGCTTTATAAGTTATGGCACTTGATATGCTTGAAGACCTGAGCCACTTGTTTAAAATATGGACTACTGCAAAGGTGAAGAGAAAATGCACCAATTGCTTTTTAATTTTAATCGAACTTTACACTTAAGAAAAGAAATTGATGAATGGACCATTTTTTTTCCACAAGAAAATTGCAGAAATTGATAAATTGATAATTGATGAATGGACCATTTTTTTTCCACAAGAAAATTGCAAATTAAGATATATAATCAGTTTACATAGTCATAAAACACCATAAGCATACAAGGCCTTGCCTTGTGTCATCTCCACCAACAAACCAACTACATCTTGTATCTAAGGACAAAAGATACCCATAAGCCACCATGATGACTATCCAAAATAAACTTTAGAATAGAACAATCCCAAAATAACCAAAGCTCAAGAACTTTTGTTTTTTTTTAAGTTTTGACATTACATACATACCAAAAGATAACCTCAAAAAAAGTCTCACAAACAACATGATTCATATAGGATATGCTAGTACAGCTTTATAAAAACTCTTGGTCCCTTGTGACCATCATTCCATTGATTGTATGCAGTAGGTCCAAGACACTTAGAAAGAGCCTTTTTTGATAATAAAAAACCAGCCTCTTAATTTTCTTCTCTGTAGACATGAGAAAATGTAATGACAGAAAAGTGCTTGATGAGTTCCCTTACCCGGTCTTTCCAACAGTCTATGGTAATTACCTGCAAAGAACCAATATTATTTAGCCAATCAATAACAATTTTCGAATCCCCAGTGATGTGGATATCTGCAATAGAAAGTATGTGTGCCAAAGTAAGGACAGCCCAAGCTCCCAAGAGTTTTGATCTTGTGTTTGTACCCCCACCACAATTGAGGATCCACCTATAAACTGTGTGATCATTGAGCTTTATAACACTCCCCGCTCCACTTTGTTCCCCATTTCTTTGCGCTGCCCCATCAAACCATCCAATGATTTTGTGTTGAGGCAAGATATGGCCAGAGTGCCTAATGGATTTCTGAGTTTTCTGGGAGCTATGGCAAGCCACAACAGCAATAGATAGAATGAAAACCTTCTCCATAGATGGAGATTTAGATTCAAATATAGCCAAATTCCTTTCATTCTAGATATACCAACAAATAAATGCTAGCAATGATGAGTAACTATAATTCCTTCTAGTCCAATAATCAAAACAATCCAACATTGTGGAGCCCGACCACCCTATGACCAGCTTGTAATGTGTTAAAAATTTAATCCAAACAATGCATGTGAAAGGACATTGGACAAATAGATGAAAAATCGATTCCTCATTACCTCTACAAAGAGGACACAGATCAAGCCCTTGCCATCCTCGCTTGAGAAGATTGTTCCAGGTAAGCAGTTTGTCTTCTATGAGGAGCCACGTAAAAAGTTTGATCTTTTGAGGGCAATCCCAGGTCCATAGTTTCCTCCTCACGCCTCCAATATTGTTCTGCCATAACTCAGTTGCCAATGCGTTATAAACATTCTTAGTTGTTAATATGTCGGTACAATCACCCCCCGTCCACCTTAACTCATCTTGGTTATTTGATAGAGCTATGCCCGCTTCGATCAAACAAAGTCTGTATCGATCCCATTCAGCTGCAAGATCCCCCACCAAGCCCAAGTCTAAATTGTTTAGCCAATTGGTGCAAATCATGCCTTGTGTCGGAGCTCTTCTTGCTTGGTAAAGATAATATACCTGGTGTTCATTTAAATGCTTTATCAGCTCCGATGATAGATAGGAAACCTTACCCATCACCAGGATTTCATCCTTACCTGTAATGATAGAATCCCATGCCCCCGGTTTCCATGCCAACAAGTGCACGAGCAATGGTAATGCATTCAGCAAATTCCTCCATGTTTGAGAGCCGGTATGAGCAGATGGATCAGTGATGCGTAGCCAAGTTATCACTGATGTGTGAGGAAAATACTTATCTTTCAGAACCCACTGCCATATCCCAGTATGCATCAAACCATGCCAAAGAGATTTTGCAGCTAAGGCTCTCGAGAAACAAAAGATGTTTCTTATCCCCCAACCTGTCAAGTCGCCTTGCAATCGCATTCTAGACCATACGACCATTTCTCCAGGTAGGCACTAGCTTTGATGGCTTGATGTCTATTAGATTTTTGGATGAGAAGAGGTCTCTATAATAATCATCAATAATTCCAGCACATGCCCCTCCCCAAGCCTCTTTTGAATTAAGAATGAGATTAAAATCCCCAGCCATGATCAAATTTTTAACTAATAAGATGTCGATGTCTTCCACTGAATTCCAGAAAGTTTTCTGGGCCGAGCATGGTCCATATATATTTAGCAAAGTAATCTCTCGATTATTTAATATACTCCTACCTGTTAACAGAATGCCACCCACTGTGAGAAAATGTATCGGTTCAAATAAACTTGGATCCCAAGCGACTAGCAAACCCCCATAAGTACCCACCGAATTTACAGAGCAAATAACCCAGGATGGGCAGAAAATATAGAAGAAATCCCTAGCTTTCTGAGCAGAAACCATAGTTTCTTGAAGAAATACAATCTCAAGTCTCGTTTGATTCATCAAACGTCGGAAGGAAGCAGCTTTGAGGGTGCCTCCAATCCCTCTAACATTCAGAGAGAGCAATAACATTACTTTGACCTAGCTAGGGATTTCATTGCTCTAAGAGGCCCAATGTTAGTGGAAGAAGAAGTATTCTTTGTAGTCTTTTCAGAAGATTGAGAAAGTTTTTTCCGACAGCTTTGTGTTTTTATAGAAGAGAGTTATAATCATATACCCCTAGACCAAGCAAAGTTTTTCCCATCACTCACCGAATTGGTCTTTGAACTAGTCACCTCCGATGACCCCGCAGGTTCAAGAATCCTCTTCCCCAAATAGGTAGGGATTTTTGTAGCTTCCTTGTTATCCCTAATAAAGGGTAACAAAGAGTCAAGAACCAAAATGAGGTCAGTAGCATCCTCCTCGGGTTCCCTAAATCCAGGCGCTATGGTTGTTTCAATAACCTTGGGCTGTGAAGAAGAGGGAGTGTGATCTGATTCCCTCGAAATATCCAAATGATTGATATGAGGCAGAGGAGAAGTAGTGGGGGGGCGAGATGAAAGAGCCGAACCTGAACCAATAATAAAATCAGAAGCAATTTTGGGATACTTACCCACTTCCTAAGCATGTTCCATTGTGACCCTAGCAGGAGTAGAAGAGTGAAAACCTCCTCCCATAAAACCATTGTCGACAGTAGTAGAATGGGACAACCAACCTGAGTTATCCAAGGCTTCCTTTTCCCACATAGTTAAAGAAGAAAAAAGTGAAGGGCAGAAGAAATTTAACTTACTCGATAGTGTGTTCAAAGTCTCTGAGGGAGACCCCGTCCCTGTTGGACTGAGGATGGGTATTTCACCCAGAGAATCCACATCCATCATATATTCTGGAGGATCTTCCTGTAACAGGGTATCTTCATACTTTTCCTCACTCACCTTGCCACTACAATCCCTTCAGAGATGGCATGTACAGTGACACCAACTGCATCTGAAAGGGATACCCTGATAATCTAATCTCTATTTAATGTGACGCCCTCGCCATTCAATATCCAAAACTTCTGGGAGTCCCTCATGAATATCTATTTCCACAAAAATTATCCCCATTTTCCTTGAAGAATTTATAAGTGTCGAGGTATCTTAATGTTAATAACAAGTTACTCCACCAAGGTTATGGAGCTTTCACTCGATGTAAAATCAAATTTTTCTATATATTTGGTTTACACGTTCAATTTTTCTATATATTTGGTTACATGTTCAATTTTTCTATATATTTGGTTAAGATGTTTGTGAAAGGTATGATTATTTGATGTAAGCGCAAATTAGAGCACTTGCTTAAGTGTATGTGCCTTACACTAAGTATATTAGGATAAATAACTTAAGTTTTTTAATGCATATTAGACATTCTATGTTAATGATTAAGAGAAATAACAATACTCTTAATGTTAATAACAAGTTACTCCACCAAGGTTATGGAGCTTTCACTCGATGTAAAATCAAATCAAAAACATGTGCATGTATAGATATCCATGCACGAAGCATGTGCTTAGCATAAGGCAAACACAATGTGCAATATGCAKTCCAACATGAGTGGTCCTTGATCTGAGACCGGGGGTGACCCTATTACCAATCTTTACTCAATTTTATGCCACTCCATTAAAGGTCAAATTTAAGATCATTTTTATTGAACTGATTGCATTAAAAGGTGAAGTTGAAGTGTTTAAGAGGCTTGAATCCAAATTGAATTTAACTTGGTGAAGAAGCTTATTAAATCTCATGTGACATTTACTTAATGCATCCAACAACTTAACTGCAAAAATAAGGAAGCATAATAAACATGAGATAATCAGTCACACATAAGGACAAAGAAGTCACCAATTGTGAACGAAGTTCACCCCAGATGGGCTATGTCTCTGGACTTCACTCAACTGCTTAGTCACTTTATTCTCCTCTTTAAAAGATGCTTCTCCTTTACAAATAAAAGGGTTGCAGTCCCACTCCTGGTGACAACATCGAAGAGGTGCTCTTATGTGTAAAGAGTTGTTTCTCACAACATGTGGCAAAGTCTCTCATGAAACAAGGCAAATCTCCATCGACAATCCAATGGAAAAGTTCTCACAAAGCTAATTATCACAACATGTGGCAATGATATGTTCTCCTCAAATACGAGGACTAGGTTATCACAACAAGTGGCAATGTCTCTTCCATAAAGAGACGATCTCTTCTCCTGAACGTTGATCTCTCACAAGTTGTGGCATAACCTGGACTCTTTTTCAATGGGAAACCACAGTCCTCTTTAAATCTGCTGATTAAATTCAAGCATCATCATTGACAATACATTTGTCTTGGAATTGATGAGGTTCCTGCAATAAACCAAGACTTGTTGGCATGTTGCAACACTCCACGCTCATCGAAATCTGTAGCATGCATACATCTTTTGCAAAATATAATAAAGAAACCAAATTTACAAAAGCACCATGCTTCCATTGGGTTTTCTACCATAAGCCTCATGATTTGCAGCTCTGATGGAGAAACAGACGTCGTCATTGCGATTGTGGCGCAAAATTGATTAAGAATAACTATCAAATCGTCTCAAACGAATGAAGTCACCTCCAGGCCCCTGTTGTGCTCTCTTCCTCATAAAGCGTCCATGCAACCTGCATTAAATGCTCTGCCTCTACATAATTTTCCATGCATGTACGAATCTGGGTGTGCACAGACCTTCCCTAGCGCTAGCAAAAGTATCAGCTTAAAATAATAATCCATAGGCATTCATCCCAATAGGGTCATTGGCCTAATTGGTTAGCGGAGGTATGAATTTAGTATTTGGTTGGGGAGGTCTCGGGGTCAAGCCCGCAAGCCTCCCCATTTTGGCGCCCGTTGCAACAATAAAATATAGTATTAAAAATACTATATTACATTCCCCTCCAAATAATATTTCGTTCCAACAAATATAACAAAAATCGTTGTGATATATTTGTTTTAATATAGTTTTAAAAACTATATCACACACACACACACACA
>SNQJ01S0006281.1:41166-52930 GCA_010110895.2 Picea sitchensis | reverse complement strand
ACAATGTTTTTCCAAATTGTTTCTTCTTTTCACCCTCTCTTTAATCTTCAACATTAAAAGGTTAATTAGCTCAAAGGAAATTGGTAAATTAACCCTACTTCATTTGATATATTTTTTTAATTTGTTGTTCTTTCCTATTCATTATTGACCCCTATATGAATTACCCTAATTATATACATCACTAGATAACACAATCAACCCTAAAATAGTAATTAATCTAAAGGTCTCCTCTCCTTGACTTATTTTCCCTTTCTTTCCATCCTAGGATTTTTTAGTTTTTCCCTAAAACCAAGTGGCAACTCCACAATTACCTTCTTATTTTTGGTAACATGGTGATTCACTCTAACCATCATGCTACATTTTGGAGACTCTAGTGGGGAGTTCACGTAAACCCTACCCTTTTTTAAGTGTGGGGCTTCTTAAATTATTTTGTCTATGGTTCTAATGTAGTCACCCATTTATATTTTGGAAACTCCGGTAGGGATTTCCTATCAACTCTTCCCTCTTTGGAGCAAAGGCTTCAACCTCTGTCCTCCCTACTCTTTACTTCATTGGGATATAGAGTCCTCTTCCACTTCTTCTAGCTCTATTTGACTTAGTTCTTTCTATGTTGGTACTAACCAGCTATATCCTCAAAACATGCCAAATCTATTTCATCTTACTCATATGATCACTTTGAATATGTGCCCCAATGCTTATATAAGTACTCATACAACCATTCCTACCCAACCTTATAACATAGGGAACCTTCCTTTTTCTACATGAACAAAGATAACCATAGTGAAATTTCACCACTTCCTCCCAACATGAGACATATCATTGTTCTAATCCAAGATTATCATTCAATTTTAACTTCTCCCCATATACAAGCAAACATTCAACCTATCAACCCATGTAGGACATGTGACAAACTCAAGCTCTACATGCAACATTTTCAAGAACAAATCCTTAAAGAATTAATAGAACTTAGAGACTCCTTAAGGAACCAAACCCCTCCTCCATAGGTAACCCAAGCTTAACCATATCGAGACTTACCTCTTATTTGGAATTATGTTCCTCTATCTAATCGGTGTGAAGCACATGGGAAAGTTCACTCCCAACAAATCACATTAAATTAGATGACTTCCCTTTCCCTAGCTGAAGCAAATAGTGCAAGTATCATAAGTGCAACACTCACACTACAACTGAATGTCATGTCCTTCAAATAAAATATTCTTCCTCTTCTAATCAAGGCTCAAGATCCACCACCCCAGTCCAAGTTTCTACATATCAATAGGACACTTCTTTAAGACAAGATGTTTCATCTAAACTTGACATTGCTCCTTCTAAACCCAAACCGAAGTCTAAATCAATGACATTTGGGTTGCTCCCTTCAAATCAAGTTTGGGTTGAAGTGCCACCCATTTCTTTTGAGAATATACCCTATTTCATTGGTTGTATTAAGATAACCTTCAAACATGTAGAGATAGTCTACCCTATTACATTGGTTGTATTAAGATAACCTTCAAACATGTAGAGATAATCTACCCTATTACATTGGTTTTATTAACACAACCTTCAAACATGTAGAGATAATCTACCCTATTACATTGGTTGTATTAACATTACCTTTAGACACACATAGAAACAACCTTCTTTAGTGCACTATAACTATAATGAATGGTTGGATACCAAGATTTCCTTGATGCCTCCCCCTCATTCTTATGTCCCTGAATCACCCAACAACTATCTTCCATGGAGCTTCCTTTCTTTGGAACCTTTTCTCTCACAGGAAGCCCACACTAGCCTCCCTGTACTCCTTATCTCTCATCCCCCTTCGTCACCTTTTATCCTTGGTCATCCCTCTCCATTGTGGATGAATCTATCCATATCCTTTATTCCCAGTCCTTTGTTTCCCTTCTTAGTTCATGCCTTCTCCTAAACCTTCTCTTACATTGAGGGAAATTGCCCTTTCCTCTTTCTTTTCTTCCCTCAGGGTGGTGTCGCTACCCTCCTCCTCCATAAGGCAAATCCATCTTAATCCCTTGCCACTTGATGCCTCTTTTTGGATCGCTTGATTCTTTTCCTTCCTCTCATCCACTCTGTATAGCTCAAGGTAGTCTTTCATTTGCCTCTCTCCTTCGCCCCTTCCTTTCCTTAGTCACCTTGCCAATGATTGGATCCCTCTAGATAGTTGTCTTGAGTAGGGTATAACTAGAGATGACTAGTCCCTCATTGGGATTCATCACCAATCCCCTTCCTATTAGTCTCTTCCCTAAGATGTTGACTTTGGCTATTGTATTCTATATCACGTAGTTGTAGGTCACTTCCATATCTCCATTGCCTCCTTCATTCACTCAGCCTCTGCATTTGTTGGTTCTTCCTTAGAGTCACCACCTTTTGTTCCCTCACTAGCTCCGTAATAACATTGCCACCTCTTGTCTTTGTTGGGGCTTCATTATCATCATTTCTCCCCACACCCTTTCCAGCTCTGAGTTAACCTTATCACCTCCCACCTTCACTGATTTTCCCCTAATTTTGTCTCCTCTTGCACCCTTGCTAGATCCACATTGTTGTTTCATCTTCATTCCTTCACTAATGCTACACTAGCATCGTATCCTTCTCTCATTTCCCTTCCCACCTTCACTCGCTTGTTGACCTTCCCAAGGAGTTATGTCACTCCCCCCTCCCCACTCAAGGAAATACTATAAACATTTGTTTGATATGTACATAACTTGCTTTGGCACTAATACCACTCTCACAAACTTTGCATGCCCCAACAAGCTTCCACATTGAAAATTCTTGTGCTCATGTAAGTACAAGCATCCCATATTTATCTATTCTTCTTTTTATTTTTCATTTCATCTACTTCATTTATAATTCTTGCTTTACACTACTCACCCCTAGCGTACTAGCATGCTCAAGTGGCGTGTCTTCTCTCATATGGCATGACCCAAATAGGTCATTGCATTGCATCATTGACGCTTAGGTAAGTGTCAATATCATTCTCTTAACCCTATCCCTCTTTCATCTCATTTCAGTGTTTTCTCTCACAACCTAGTTGTTATTTATAATTTCATGGTAGCTAGACTCATTACTTCTTACCTCTTTTCAATACTTACATTTCAAAGTTTAGTTGTTGTTTTACTTTCATAGAGTCAAACTTATTTGTCTCCTCTACTAGCATTCTTAACTTGATATGCATATTTGCTTCTCGCTCTTTATTTTTTCTTTGCCTTACATTTTCTTGATATCATATCGACTACGATGAGCCTTGTAACTTTTCTTTTCATTAATTATCATGGCATGTGGGTCTTCATGCGAGAATCAAGCATTATGACCCAACATGTGAAGAAAATCCCTACAATGACAAGGCATTACTTCAAGCTACATGTGTTAGTAGGCATCTTACTCATTCACCATTGCTTTCCCTTTGTTTATGTAGTTATTTTCTACCTATCTTATATTGCTTCATTGCTTTATTCTCCTTCTTTGTGCCACAACTCATAACATCCCATATAATTTTGGTTACTAACATTATGACACCCAAAAAAGTTCGGAAAAATTTTCAGAGGGTGTAACAGAGAGAAGGAAGTGCCACAATATTAAAGAGACCGTCTCACATATCGCATAAGAACACATATTTTATTTTCCTCATATCCCTATCTTATATCAAGATTAACACTAACCACACCACATATACATGTCAATGTTTCATCGATGATTATAGATTCAAGCCATGTAACTACATCGAAGTTCCATGACACATTCAATGGAACAATCCTTTCTCTTACCCAATTATTTTTAATTAAATTATATCATTTTATTATCCTTATTAGACCTTCCACTTATTATTCAACGTATCCTTTTAGCATATACTATATGTTACTACATAGGAAACATGACACACCACACAKGCCCTACATGTCTATATCCCATGTGTCAAGCACATGGCATGTTAGGACACATGTCAAAGATGTGTTTGACACATGTCCTCAAACATAACACATGCCAAACATGTGTTCAACATGGGCCCTAATAGTGTCTTGATGTGTTGGACACCAACACTTTATAGGAGGGATTCAAAGAGATTTCCTTTGATGAGGTTGAGGAAGGTTTTGTAGTGTTTTACACTAGCAATAGGAGATTAGGAGGTTATGATGTGCTAGAGGACATGGGGAATTAATAATCTATATGATTAGTGGGGAACTCATGGAGCAACATGAACTATTCTATAACAATTAGCGATGAGGATCCTCTCTCAGGTTACTTCACCCTTTTGTTGTGAGAGGAATTGGAGCCTATATTGCACACTTTGAAGAAGAGCAGGCTCGAGTAATCTAGAGCAAAGACAATGGTGTATGTGAACTCCAACCTCCATCTTATTTACATGATGAGGGACGAGTGATTGAAGGAAATCATAGACATGTGGGATGTATTTCTTGACTCGCATGGGTTTGGACATCAACATTGAGTTGGCATTAGCCAACTTGGATCTTAATGAGCCGGTTCTAGAGTGGTCACTTTTGCTAACAATGATCCTCTTGAGGGATCATCATTCACGCTAGCAAATGTAGATATTGGATTAGATATAGAGGAGGAGGAGGAGGAGAATGGAAGAGAGAGCAGTCGCGGTGGCAGTGATTTTGATTATTCTAACATGGAGGGGTACGACTAACAAGCTATGAAATTCTTCCATGTATGATTCTATTATCTACCCTATTTTGTATTTGCCTTTGTCTTTCCTACCTATAGTATCAATGATTCAAAATCTATGTAATACATTTTGATTTTTATGATATCAAATGACACAATGATAAAATTGTTTATGGTTCTAATTTCTAAACCTTTATTTTATATGTGTTGAGTATTCTAATTTTTTATGCGTTTGATCATAAACTTCATGTAAAAACGAGTTGTATCAATATTTTGTAAAAATGTTCTAAATTTTTTTGATCTTTATGTTTATATTTATTTTTTGTATTTTTCATATAATTTTTTTAATATATTTATCATTTTTGGGAATGTCCAGTATCCAAGAGATCTATACAATTTCAATAATGTAAAATAATAAGATAAAAAATAAATGAGAAAACATTGTTTTTAGTTTATATACAATTATACAATCAACACCCAAACATTCATGATTTTAGGGTTTGTGCATTTCAAAGTCAAAAGCTAAAGTTGGACTTTGATACTAAATATCAGAGAACCTTTCTCTATTCGAGTTTTCTTATATAATTCATTATTTATCTAATAATTATATTCAATTATATTTTAAAAAAAAAATTGCATATTCTTATTTTAAATTATTTTTTCCATAAAAATATATATCAATAATAAGCGAAAATAATAAAGTTGCTTATATGTATCTCTTGAGAATATCTTAAAATAATAGTTTTTTTATAGTTCAAAGGTAAAGGTCTATTATTATAAATTTTATCATTTTGAATTGAAAATTAAATTTTATTATTATAAATTAAAAACATATGTAAACAAGTTGAAAGAATGTTATTTCTAACTCTATAGAAATTAAATAAAATGAATTATTTGATATAAAATGAAGTGTAAAACTATCAAATAAATAACAACAAAGTTTTATAAAATATGCTAAATAATCATAACTCAAATAATTTATATTTTTATAGAAATGATCAATATTAATTTAATTTGAAATGTATTAAGATTAAATTTAAAAAATTAGTATAACTTTTACAAATTAATTGAAAGTCAAAGTTATTTGACTTGAAATCCAACAACATAGTGCTCTTATACAATACAATTATTTACGATCACTATAACCTCTGAATCAACATTGATTTAATAATATTTATTGAAATATGATGTTTATTATTACAATTTTAAATTTGACTTAAAAACTATCACAAATATAAAAACTATCACAAATATATCTATGCCACTTGTAATTTAAAATTTGATAAAATTCAAGAGAATAATATTAAATATAATAAACTTAGATGACATAATGCGTTGTTATATTGGTTGTCATTCTCCGCATTGCATTCTCGATAGTTCTTCAATGGCTGCTGCAACGTCTTCATTTTCTCTGAAGGAGGGTTTTCTAACAAGCCGCGTAAACCGAGGAGAACTCAACATCGTAAACCAAGCGGCTATATGCTCGTCCAATAACCACGTAAACCAAGGAGACCAGACATTAAATGCCATGAGGTACATGAGGTATGCTATAGGAAAAGCATTAAACAATTGTTGATGTCATTGTGGGATGGAAAAGCATGCGATCCAAATTTTTAAAATTTTCATTTTAACCTTGCGCCGACGGAAATAAGATGAGAGTTCATCACATCATGGCCATATCACACCTGTTACCAATCAAGTGTAAGATAATTAGTTTTTTAACACATGTATATATTATATTTTCCATTTTGTAATATTGAACATTGTAGAAAATAAAAAATTTAAACGACCAATGCAAACCAATGCAAAGTCGAAGTGTTTGACATCTAAGTGATTACACTAGCATAGCCGCGAATTCGCGGCTGAGAACGCCGAAAGGTATTGGTTGAGAACGCGTGCTCCCAATATAAAACGTTTGTGGTAATATGAAACGGCTGCATGGTTTAATCCTACTTAATCATTTAAACGTGACAATTACATATCTTTACAGTAATTTTTTAATGTGATTAGGTAAATGTTAAAAAGTAGACATGTTAACGGATGCCTTGATAAATGTAAGAAAGTTATGAATAATAAATCTGACCCATTGATTTTGGAGGACGACTAAGAATATGCCAACATCTTCAATGCATAGCCATCAGATTAGGGTTTAAGGTTAAATAAGGTTAAAAGATCATTAATTGTGCCCATTGTCAATAGGTGTACCCCTTTCAGCGTAAATATAACCTATCTATCAACATATATAACCACAAATTAAAAAACTACTTAATTCATCACATAATCATAATATAACAATACATGGATATTTTAAGTAGCCATTTAATAAAAAAAAAATCTTTATTTTTATTTATTAAGATAAAAACATAAGTATTGTTGTCCCAAGAGTTGGTCCTAGGCTGTAGTAGAGCCAAGGCTTAGCACATTTTTAATTAGATAATAAATCATTGCTTGAAACTTGACTTGGGTTGTTGCAAGCCAATCCCTGAAAACTGCTTTAGAGTGTGTTTCTGACCTTAATACATTCATAGAGGGCTCTCTCAATAGCCAAAGGCTTTTTACTCAAGAATTTTCAGTAATCACAGTAAGAAGGCTAGATTTCTTATAAGACAAGATATTTTGATAAGATTGGTGGTTGCACAGATTTAAAAGGCCTATTAGACGATGGAGTCAAGTGAAAACTAAAGAAAAGGGTAATAGTAGTGATCGTGTTACTTGAGAGAAATGAGACAAAGTAAATCTCTCTTTCAACAATCTATAATCATGATATGGGTGAATTCTGACTATTCATCATCGAAACACAACACATATCCACTGTGTGTAAAGAGCATGTAAAATGAATCAGCCGTGATGAATCTCACATATCAAGTGAACACATCTCTCCTGCATTACTCCATTCAGGTCTTCAAAATAACTCTGTCTACAATAACAACCCCTTTTTTCCAAAAGAGGTCGAACCCCACCCCCCCTTTTTTTATTCTCTTCCAAAACATCATTTAAATCACCAACACAATATTAACTATAAAACCGTTACATTTCTCTTTAAAAGAAATAATCTAAAAGAAATCTCTATTTGTTTGAGGAATATGGAAACGATTTGTTTTTCTGGAATTCTGCAACTGTCAGATGCTTTTCCAGCTCTTTAAACTGATACTAATAATTTTGACAAGTGGTGTATGGATGGTTCCTTTGCAGAGTCTCGTCGCTTTACAAACCTTTTGGAGGTCATTTGTAACGGAAATGTCTGCAATAAATTTACTTGAAGCCAGATCGCAATTTCATAACCTCTGTAACACAAATGAATGAATGGGCAATCTGCTCTCCTGAAAATCTGGAACAAAGCCCTTGACTGCTGGCCTGCTCCTTAAAATGCCTCTGTCAATGCTTAAATGTTGACTGAATATGCTTTGGGAAATCCCGAAATCGGTGGATGCAACGGGCATTTTAAATGTTGATATCGTGCCTTTCATCTTTTAACTTTAAATCTAGATTGGAATGCCCACGAATGCTGGTCTCTATATTTAGGAGGTCATTTTTCAAAACATAGTGACATGTGTGTTAACCACATCGAATCCCAATCATAAAATATTTATCAAAATAAATGAAATCAAATCTTCAGTTGAAGCTCTGTTGACAAATCCCAGATCTGGAATTTCTAGTTGGCCATCGATGCAATGCCTAGTAATGTTAGCAAAGTCACACTCTTCTACAACTGATGGGTGGATACCAAGTTGAGTCGAGTTGTGCATGGAATCCGATCTAAAAGAGATTCGGCTAAAGATTGGAAGCGTGAAAAGGATCTTGATCCCCTCAATATTTCTATTGGATTTGTTTGTAGGATCATGTTGGCTTGAAGAACGACATTTACTGTGTCCCCATGTCCTCATATTTACTGTATGAGCGATCAATCAATCCAATACTGCGTGCCAGGTGTTGATTTTATAGAAATGAAAGCCACCGCAGGCTCCCTCTTCGTGACTTGAATGGGCATTTGGGATGTTGAGCTGTCGAACTTGTGTGTTGCTAACATGTTGTGTGCAGGTATCGTGGAGCAATGGAGCGGGAGAGAAAACTCGTCCTCCGGGCTAAGTTTTGAAGAAAAAAGCAAAGACAAAGCCCAAATTTGCGTAAAACCCCGAGGACCATGAAATTCATCGAAAAACCAAAGAAATGCCCATCCCTGATGCGCCCAAGAGATAAAAACTTACGTATATGAACTGGAGTCTCGATTTTCGGGTTTTTGGAGGAAAATAAGAGAGGCTCATACTTCTGCCGATCAAAATCCCAAAATAGAGTGTGGTTTAAACTTTGCATTTAAACTTCGTGACCTGAGCCCGATTCTTGACTCGAAGTTTTATAAATGCAAATGCTCGTATAATTCACTGATGAGGAGTAGAACGGGATGGTGCTCGACGTTGGTGCTGGATTTTGCTTGACTTGAAGCATGTGTGTCGATTTATGGTTGCCTTATTTTCATATATATGCTTGCACTCCGTGCCGCGCACAGGATCTTCAAGTTCAGTGACAGGTTTCCCAGTCAATGGATAAGTCGTGTTTACAAGGTTGCACAAGCTTAGTCATAATAATTTCTTCCTGCTCCTCTCCAGGCATTGGTTCGTCTGCATGATGAACCCTCCAAACTGCTTCCTTAAACTGCTTATAGAACAAAGGATTTTCGGGCACCGAAGGCGAATCTGCTTCAAGCTCTGAGATATGTTTATCTACCAATTCTTAAAATATGTCAACTCATTTGAAGAATTGTATTCTCTACCAATTGACTGAAGAGATGAGCTTAGCCATACGGTATCATCAGAAATAGGAATCAATTCCAGAGCTGCTTCATCCAATTGCTTCACCATATCAGAACGGTTCTCCCTCTCTAAATACACTGCAATCATTTTGATTGTCACCAGTGAGCTCTGAAGATGTATGTATAATTGAGTCACCCATGTGGTGGTAGTGGCAACAAGATGTGAAGACTTTCAACCAGCTATCCAACGTCCAAATCCACCTCTGCGAATGCTGCGTATGACTGGAGTCCCGATTTTGGGCTTTCGAGTTTCGGGGAAATGGAGAAGTGGTTATTTTAAACCCCACATCGGCCAAATTCCCGAAATAGAGTGTGGTTTTAACTTGTAATACCATTCTTGTGAATTCGGGCGTGTAGCATACCTCTTTCGGGTCTTCTCGTGAGTCTTTCCCCCATGCGTTTTAATGCTCGAATAGATGATGCTTTTCATTGATTCCCACGTGAAGCCTTTTCTTGGAGTCTTGTGTGCGTTGTCTCGTGACTTGGCATGTGTATGGCATTTGGCGGATAGCTGGGAGATTTGGGCGTGAAGGGAAATGGACCCAATGATGCAAAGGGCTTGACTTAAACTATAATTTTTCAAACTTTTTTTTTTTTGTAAGTAAGTAAGGTATATATTAAAAGCCTTCTAGAGACAGAGTATTATGACATAGTACAAAGAAAACCAGGCTGAGCCACAGGACTGCCCCAACAGAGGGGAAACCAATCCGTGTATTCGAGCAGTCTGAAACCTGAACAGAAATAATATCTAGTGTTTGAAATAGAAATTACAACGATATCACCCATATGCTGGTGAGAGAGGTTGAGGCTCAAAAAGCTACTGACAGAACAAAATTAAACTATCTAGACACCTGGCTAAGCTGGCCCGCTGCGCTCCTGTTCCACTTCGTCCATAGCCTCGCCTTCACTTTCTCGATTGATAGCTGTCGCTGCCCCTGGAACTGCTTGTGGTTCTACGTCTGGCATAAGTTCTATCTCTTCGTCCTTTTCCTCGGCCGACACCTCCCTTGGAACTTCCTCATCCGAGCTAGAGATAAGTGAGCTCTTCAGAGAGGAAAGAGTCGTCAGAAATAGATCTACCTTGGCTCCGGTGTCCTGTAGCCGAAAGCTGATGTCGTCCACTTCCTGACGAATGTCGAAAACAAGGTCATAGAGGGTCGTCATGCTATCCCACAGTTGGAGATTGGTGAAGGAACCACGGGGGAGAGGCCCAGCCCCGCGTGAAGCATGGTGGGAGTGGGAGTCAGACGTCGAGTCGGAGGGACTGCGGTCATGGCGCCGGGGGGAGCTAGACAGTCTGGGCGCCAAAGCTCGGCTAGAAGAGTGCACGTGAGTTCCGCCCCGGGAGTACGCTGAAGGCTGTCCGGAGTGGTGCTGGGATGAGGAGGTGATGGAGGGAGAATTAGATGGGGAGATAGAGGGGCGTCGAGGTTTCCAGGCCGAGCCCCGTCGAGGTCTTCCCCTTGGACGTGTCATGGTCCAGCCCTTACTGCGAACAGGAAGAATCCCGAACGCAGAACGAGGACGAAGGGTCAGGGAATACGCAGGTCTGAGCTCGGCCTTGAAAATTCTTAGAGCCAAATCACACCATGTCCAAAGCAGAGCAAGCTCTGCAGGAGAATGAAAACAACAAATACGCAATGCTGCCATCCCAGCCATATCAAGAAAACCGGAGGGGAGGGACACCTGAGTTAACGCTTGCATTAATGCACAAATGCGTGGAGTTGCAGGTTAATAAATCAGGCGTAGGGTGGCACGGGCCCTTCACGTGCCCCCGTGTCCTGGTGACTGTTTCTCATGTCCGTCGATCGCCGCGTGGCTCCCACTATCACCCCATCCGGGGGGACGTCCACCAAACTGGCTTTGCGTACGCAATGCTGGAAGATGGGATGATCCAGGTCTTGCTCTGCGTTGCATTGCAGATCGGATCCAGTCCAGGTTACGCCCAAATTGGCCAGCTCATCTGCTATCTGGTTTGCCTTTCTTCTGACGTGAGTGGGAATGACTACTAGATTAGGGTTCAGTAGTCCTGCAATAATCTGTAGGCCATTAGACAGTCTCCAGCTGGGGGAGATGTTGTCTGGCTTTGCTCCATTTACTAATCTGTTCAACAGGTTTATGATGAGAAGAGAGTCCCCTTCTACGATTAGCTTGGTGAAATTGTGATCAACTGCCAAATGAAGGCCTTTGATCAAGCCCCAGAGTTCAGCTGGGTTATTTGTGGTGTGACCAAGGGAACCTGCTCCAATGACAAGAATGCATCCTGAATGATTTCGAAGAACCACTCCATAACCAGCTGCTCCAGGGTTGCCTTTAGAGGCT
>SNQJ01S0006280.1:133077-174488 GCA_010110895.2 Picea sitchensis | reverse complement strand
ATGCTAACAACATGAAGCTACACATGTCTGAGGATACACCAAAACTCTCCACCTTTTCTGCCACATATGTGGAAACTAGAACATGTGGATGGTATTGTTCAAGGACCAGAAAGTGACACATGTCTAAAAAAACAAAAACGACTCGCTACTTATTTTTCCACATGCATGGAAACCAGAATAGGGGGTCGACATTGTTCAAGGACCAGCTAATGAACCAGAGTCTAATTGCAACAAAAAACTTGTAGCTAAAACCAGATAAATTAACAGTAAAGAGACTAGACATGAGGCGAACTTGGGCATCCATCCTAGCAAATTTTGAAGACGTATGGTTGAAAGAATGTCGAGTAGCGACTTTTTGTAAGCTCACTTGACAGGGAGTCAAATAGAATGTCCATGTGCTTGCTGAGGATGTGTTGGTTGTGCTTCTACTCTTCCAAGTATCTTCTCATTTAGAAAATCAAGACCAAATGATCTTTCATGAGATTGCAGGATCCAGGTGGGTTGTGGTTGCCCAGAGTCGAGTGAACTTGTGCTCCTATGTGAGTTTCTCTATGTGTTTCATCCTCGCTCCAAAAATCTCCCCACTTTATCCCTAGGTCCTCGTCATTGGGGTCGATGGAATTTTTATATTAATCTTGCATCATAGGAGGGATTTCCTCTTCGACTATACATCCTATCATGGCTAGAGCAGGGAAATTCAAAGGAATACTGGTACCTGTATGTGGTCGCTACTCCATAGTGTTCTTCTACAAATTAGGAAGAATTTCATCCCAATTAGGAGGCATCTCCTCCTCCACTATGAAACCCCCATAGATTTTCTCTGGGTTAGATGGTTGAAACTCATCCTGAGAGTCCTCACACTAGTTTTGATCATGGTGGGGAGAGCAAGACGAGCTACTTTCTAGATTGGGAAAGAGAGAGGTCAGTTTTGTGCACCTATGCCTACCTACTTGACTGTAGTAGGTTGGCCCACGTTGGGACTTTCCTCTCTCACGAGGCATGGTGAGGCTAAGCTCAAGCGGGGAAAAATTGACAGAAGAGAGGCCAAAAGTGTTGATAATGGAAAGAAGGAGAATTACAGTGGATCTAAGCATAAGAGCCAGGGGAGGGTGAAAAACTAGAGACACGTTCTGGAGATAAAAGCCATAACGAGGAGATACTTTCATGATTATGAGGGAAGTGAAGGCATGGATAGCCATGAATGTCAAGGTAATGTAGCCTTGTTGCTTCGTATTGTACCAAAGGGACAAGCTTGAATCTCCATTAAGGTTGTTGATCATTCCTCACACATTGAGCTCTGCCTAAAATGAATGCTATGCATTTAGACTAGACGAAGGAGGAGGGTGGCGGTGAGGGGCTTTAGCTGCCCTCATTTCCAGTGCGCCACGTGACAAGAATTCACCAGGTGTCACCCCATCCAGGGGGAGGCATTCATGAAGATATAACTCTTGGAAACGCTTTAACAATTGTGAATCTAGATGATTGTTGGAATTGAGAATAAGGATTTTTTCTTGTGCATTGACTCCCTCATTATCTAGTCTGTTAGCTACTTTATTAGGCTCACATTTTATGTGTGATGTGATGAGAATGAGGGGAGGATGTAGTAAGGCTTGTAGAAGAGAGAGAGGACCTAAGAGGCACCAACTGGGTGTGATTTTTTCTAGATTTGTGCCATGGATAATTTTGGTCGCTAGTGAAATAATTACTTTTGAATCTCCTTCTATTATTAGGGGTTGTAAGTTGAGATCTGATGCTTGTTGAATTCCTCTTATGAGACCCCAAATTTCTATTGAGTTGTTTGTGTCATGCCCCAGAAATAACACTCGAAGGTGCTTGATTTTCCCTGTGTTGTCTCTGATCAGAGCTCCAAAGCCTGTCGATCCAGTATTTCCCTTCGAGGCTCCATCAAAGTTCAGCTTCCAGAAACCTGGAGGATGATAGCTCCAATTGGAGGGGCTTATGGCAATGGGGGTTGGGGGAGCAGAGATAAAGAGAGAGGCTTTGGGTTTTATCATCTTCTAGGAAGAGAATATGAGGTATTTCAATGGTTCAGTGGGGATGTCATCTTGTGTCCAGGAGTGAATTTGAATAGTTTCCCAAATGCTCCCAAGGATCTTAGAAAAAATTACTAAGGGGGTGGAGATATGGGAATGGAATATGTGTCGGTTTATTTCTTTCCATAGTTTCCAAACTATAAGACTTGGCATAAGTTTCCAAATTATGTTTAGGAGTGGGATTTTAAATTCTCCTGAGCCCCAATTTCTGATACTGTCGATGATGCTTGTCCTATCTCTTTTGGTTTGCCTCATGTCTATCATAGCTTGATCCCAGATTGTATTGTTGTTCGAGAATTGGTTAAATATGTGTTCCATTGTTTCTTCATGTTTCTTACACAAGTGACAAATGGATGGGCCAACGAAGCCATGTTTCTTGAGGTTATCCCAGGTTAGGAGTCGATTCTAAACCAGGAGTCAGAGAAAGGTGGAAACCTTTGGCTAGAGTTTGGTTTTCCAGATTATGCGCACGATGTGATCTTTCGTCTTCTTGTGAATGTTCTCCTGAATTTGATAGGCTTCCTTAATTTTGAAATTACCAGCAGGGGAATACCCCCAACGAAGAATATCCTTTTCTTCACTAATTCAGATCTTCATGTTTCCCACTGTTTCTTACCAAGGTTGCATCTCACGATTTTCTGGTAGATGTAGATCTCAAGGGAGCAATTTCCAACTGCACCATGGGGGTTGGTATTGGGAATTAAGCCACGGGTCTGCTACTTTGAGGCGTCTAAAATATGGTAAGTGGTTTTGATAGGGACATAAGATTTCCATAGTTTTCAAAGGAGGGTGTTGTTGCCAAGAATTTGTCCAAAATTGGGTGCATTTTCCATTTTGTACTTCCCAAAAAGCATCTTTTGGATGAGTGGGTAGTTATGCCAAGCTGTATTACAAATATTGGATTCCTGGATCTGATCGTCAATCCTAATGAGTTGCTCTTGTTGTATTTGGGGGGTATATGTTTTCTACCAGAGTCGCACCCAGAGTTCGTTTCAGTATTTTAACCATTGCCACTAGATTTTTTCTCCCATGACATTGTTGAGATTTCCTGGGTCGCGGAGACCCAATCCTCCCAAAGAGGTGGTCTTGCGGATATTTTCCCAACTAAATAAGGTCCATTTTTTCCCCTGTTTGTGGCCATTCCATAGGAAGTTTTGATAATTTTTTCTTATGCTTTTGATGACCATTTGTGGTGCTGCTAGAGTTGAGAACATATAGGTTGGAATGGCTTGTAAAACCTCTTTTAAGAGGATGAGTCTTGCAGGGAGATTAAGGGTTCTGAAAGTCTAGGAGATGAGGCCATTGGAGATTGAGAGGATAAGGGAGTTCCTGGAAATTTTTGCGTTGTTTAATCTATTAGGGGTAAACCCAGGTAATTGGATGGAAGGGAGCAACGAGGGATGCCAAGGAGGTAGGAGATGTGTTGTTGGATTGCTCGGGGTGTGTTGAAGAAAACAAATTGTGATTTATCCATATTGAAAGTGGTGTTAGAGGAATCACTGAAATCTGTGAGGATGGTTCATAGTTTGGTGGCTTCCTTGGCGGTGGGGGTTTTCAGAAGCATTGTATCATCAACAAATTGGTTGTGATAGGTTGCAGGTTGGAGTCCATGGATAGGAAGCCCTTGTAGAGTACCATTTGAGATCGAGGTGGATAAATAACGCCCTAAACCTTCTGCCATGATTACAAAAAGGAATGGGGAGAGTGGATCCCCTTGATGGATTCCTCGAGAGGGGGAAAAGGGCCTAGAGGGGACACCATTTACTAGTATGGAAAAAAAAGTTGAAGAGGTAAGTTTCATGATCTAGGAAACCTAGTCTTCATTGAACCCAAAGGATAAAAGAAGAGAATGCATGTACTGCCAGCTTAGTTTATGAAAAGATTTAGAAATGTCAATCTTTATGAGCATACCTGGAGTTCGAGTGGCCTTGAGCGATTGAATTACTTCGTGAACCAAGATTACACTATCCATGAAGTGCCTCCCCTCTACATATCCTGACTATTCCTTAGATATAATGAAAGGAAGAATGGGCTTGAGTCTGAGAGAAATTACCTTTGTGATGATCTTGTATATGACGTTACATAGCGTAGTCAGTCGAAACTACTTTGGGTTGATGACATGTTCCTATTTAGGTATGAGGGTGAGGAAAGTGGCATTGAGAGATGATAGCACCTATATTGAGGTTTGGGATTCCTCCACAAGCTGACAAACCTCTTCTCAAACTAGTGACCAATAGTGGTGGAAGAAGTCAATAGTGAAACCGTCCAGATTAGTCTCATTAAATATCTATTGTGCTCAGTGGTGATAAGGGTGGGTATATGTTGTGTGATCCTACTGATGGAAGGTGTTCTATCAAATGGGGGTTCTGAGAAAAGATCTTTGTAGTAGGTAACTAACTCTTCCTCAATTTTCGCATGGTCTAGAAGTGTGTTTCCTTGTGAGTCCTCAAGTTTTGTAATCTGGTTGATGTAGCGTTTGTGGATCATGGAACGGTGGATAAACTTTTTATTTTCCCCCTTCCTTAGCCATTGAACTAGGGATTTTTTCTTCCAAAGGATCTCCTCCTGCTTGTGGCGATATGCAAGTTGCTTCTTTAGTGTCGTTTCCTCCTTTAGAAAGGTTTATGAATAGCCTGTGACGATGGATTTATGTTGAGTGTCCTCAAGACATTTTTCTAGGGTCTTTTTTGCAAGGAAAATGTCACCAAATACATTCTTGTTCCATTCTCGAAGTTGTTTCTTGAATTGTTTTAGGTGTTGCTAGAATATGTACATATAGGTGCCATGCATAATTTCTTCTTTGGCCCACCAAGTGCGGGAGAGCTCCAGGAAGTCTGGGTGAGTTAGACAGAATTTTTCAAACCGGAAGGGTTTATACTTTGGAGTAGAAATTATATCTACCCATAGCTTGACTAGAGAATGATCTAAGATAGATTTTGGGAGGATGTTAGCCTCAATGAGTGGGCCCTCAAGCATCAAGTTTTCCAAAATTAGAAAACAATCCAATCGACTGGCAATGTGTTGAACTCCTGTTCGTTTATTGGACCAGGTGAAGGATCCATTCCTGGTCTCAATGTCAATTATATTAAGTCTATCTATGAGGTGGCGAAATGTGTTGTTGTCTTAGTCCAAGCATTTCAGACTGCCACTTTTTTCTTCTAGGGTGAGGATGATGTTGAAATCCCCATAGAATATCCATCATTCTTGTCCTCTTAATGTGTTTATGTAAGCAAGACTATCTAAGAAGTAATCTTTCTCATGATTGAGCTGAGGGCCATAAGCATTGGTGATGACGCATGATTTGTTAGAACCTATAGCTTTGTAGTCTGCGGTGAGCGTTCCTATTGTTGAAAAAGTTAGTTCTAGAATAATTGTGGCTAGATTCCAGAGGATAGATAAACCCCATGCTGCCCCTGTCTAGTCTGTGTATGTAAAGTTACAATTCCTCCAACATATTTTGAATATTTCTTCTTCCATATTGCCTGCACATTTGGTTTCCTGGAGTAATAATATATCCAGGTCTTCTTCTTTGAAGTAGTTTCGAAGAATCCTTTGTTTGGATCTTCCATTGAGGCCTTTGATATTCCAAGTGATGATATTCATCATACTTAATTGTGGGGGGGGGGGGAGAAAAATCCTTCAATGAGGTGTTGTATTTGGCCTGAGTTTATCATAAAATTTTGTACCTCTTTAATTAGTTGATGTGTCATTTTGCGCCCATGTCTCTTACCTTCTATCTGGTTCCGCTTGGGATTTGGATATAGCTCCAGGTGTATGCCTAGGCGGGAGGTGGCACCCTCTATGGAGTCAATTAAAACCTTGTGTACCTTCTGGAGTTGCTCCATCGGAATGGATTGTCGTTCCTTCCAGTTGAGGGACTCCTCTAGTTTATTGACATCGATGTCCTCAAGTTCCCTTTCATTGATCTGCATTATGGTGTCACTACCATCTTCTTCTAGATATTTTCCTGGTATTATTTGAGCTTGGGGATCATGGTTTGATATTTTCTCTAAAACTGGATCAATGTTTTGTTTTTCTTTACCTTTTTCTTTGTTTGGATCTTATGTTATGTGGGGGTTTTCAACTTCCTTCATTTCCGGTAGATTGTTGAGAGCATCAAAGGAGTTGTTGGTTGGGATCTTCCTCTTGTCAGCCTGTGTGGATTTTTTCCAAGGTTGTTTCATGTGTCGCTGCACTTGATTAAAACCATATTGATGTTTCTCCTCTGTTGTAGGTCAGGTTGGTGTGTTGAGGGGGAAATATCTAAAGAGATGTTCATGTTCGTGACATTTCCGACATCTGAAAGGAATGTGTTCATAATATATGGTCTGGATCCATTCTTCATCCTGATACTCTATGGTGACTGAACCTAGTAGAGATTTGGAGATGTTCATATAAACATAGATCCGTGCATAGGAAGTGTATTTTCTTTGATTCGTAGTTTCTTAGGATTTGACATACCTTCCCAACGTGTTTCTAATTCCCATTAGGATTTCTTCAAGCTAGAATTCTTGGGGTAGATAGTACAGGCGAATCCAAACAGGGGCACAAGAAAAGTCTTCCTTTTCTGGGCAGAAATGGTCCGTCTAAAACCTTAGGTACAAGCCGACCAAGTTGTAGAAGTACGGACCTTTTTCAAATACCATATGTTTGTCCTCCAGACCGTAGAATATTATTGTAAATAATCCCTTCGAGCTTAGTTGTAGCTCATAGTCACCATTCACATTCCACCAGTGCTTTATCCATTTCGTAATATCTCTCTCAAATGGCCAGATCCCTAAAATTTTTCCAATCAAGGCGTGATCTTTCATGAAATGGGTGTGTTCTCCTACCCTAGTGGATTTTATCACATATATTGGTGCAGTTGGCGCTTGAGGTATGCACCAGGTTCCTGGTTCTAAGATGCCTTTGGATTCAACGATTCTGCTTCCATTTCCTTGCTTTTATCAGAGCCTTGTTTCTCTTGTAGAAAATGATCTATGAGATGTGGCGGTGGTTCGAAGGATGGTCGTCGGGATCTGAGTCCGTCCATTTCATTGGCTGTGGCATTTCTGTAAGAGGGGTTTTTCACCCCCCCCCGTCTGAGCTCATACTGCGTGGACAGGTTTAGTCGTGTCGGCTATTGCAACAGATATCAAATCAGATAAGAAGAAGGTCTGTCTCCGCAGAGGGTGGAGCATTCAGGCCTTCGAAACCCTAGAAAAGTGTTTTCTCCAGAAAATCTTCGACCGAATTAATAAAATTATTATGACATTCATCCTAACCACTAACAACTTAAATAACCATTCATATATATAATAAATAACCACATAATATATAAATAACCACTCTCAATAAATAAATATATAAATCTAGATATGTATATAAGTTTTTACCCTAAAGTCAACAATGCTTGTCACCTAATTGTTCGTCAATCAATAAATATTTATAGGTGTTCGGTGTGTGCCACCTGACTGAAATGTGGCTAAGGTTACATTAAAATAAAATTAATTACATTATATAATATATAAATAACCACTTTCAAATTATATATATATATAATTTCTTAACCCAAAGTCAACGATGATTGTCAATGAATTGTTCTTCAATCAATGAAGACTTCTAGGTGTTCGGTGCGTGCCACCTGAGTATATGATTGAAATCTCCCATGGAAGTGGTATATGAATATGGACAATCTATGATTTAATAACTTTATTTAGTTTTTTTTTTTTAAAGGAGATGGTGATAGCTATTATATATGATTTAGACCAAAGTGTCATTGTGCAAAACAACATGCTATAGATTTTTTGTTTTGCTTCTTCAGTAGAAAGAAATAGGATGAAATGAATAGAACCATGGTAAAGAATCTAAAAATTTTACATTACAGGAAATTTGGTGAGTTTTATGATGAAATTATAGAAGAATAAACCTTTGTTTCACATCATACTCCTAGGTAAGTCAATTTATAATTAGAAAAAAAAAATTAAAAAAAAATTAGAAGTTTAAATTATTACACTCACAATAAATGATAATATATATTATATAATAAATGATATATTATTAATATATAATAATATTGAAGTTTAACATAGGCAGGTGGGTTAGTTTAAGTGGATGAGTGATTTGTTTCTAAAGTGAGAGGTATCGGGGTCAAATTCTCAGCCAACCATTGTTGCCATTATTGGGCTCACTTGATGTCCCCACTAGGTTAGGCACATAATTAGGCCGACGGTTTATCCCACTTGCGTGAGGTTCCTGAGCTTTCATTCCCCGAAAAAAAATATTGAAGTTTAACATTTATTAGTATATTATGTGGTGGGGTGTGTGCAGAAAGTTGGTGGAACACATACTCATAGGAACACATGTGCGTTCATAATGTTAGAGGTTCAGAAAAACCCGAACCTCCACTTAGCGTGACAGATAGGCACGTTGAAGAGAACGTGTGTGCATTCTTATGAATGCGTGCATATTTTTAGGAACGTGTGTGTGCTCTTAAGAACATGTACACGTTCCTATTGTGCCCTTGTTTAAGGGATCACAGGCACGATTTGTGTCCATTTACACAAACCACGCCTTGTTTTTTCCCTTCATTGAGTTAGAGAGGAGCACAACAGCAAGCAAATACTCAAGAGATCTTTCCACCATGTCCAAATCAAGCCAGGTATGCTTGAATTTTCCTCCCACTCTAGTTATTTTTAGTTTTATTAAATTAATTTAATATTTTCTAAAAGAATCTAAAGCATAAAAACTTCTAATCTTCTACACAAATCACATCTAGAAAACTCATAGAGAGTCACCTCTTTCATTGCCTAACATTTCCTCTCTTTCATTGCCTAACATTTCCCCTCTAAAAATAACTATAGAGAATTTACAAGAAAAAGAGAAGTGGAGAGGGGACTTTTGCATCTATTTATCCCTTAATATCAACCTCTAGCATGCCCAACATACTTGGTAGCTTAAAAAACTCATGTTGGGCAGTTTTATGCCCCGTTTCAATTAAATGGTGTCTTATAAACCCATTTGGAACCGATAACATTTATTCACTTAGGACACGACACAAGTTCCCATGTTTGGTTCTTCATCATTGCATCATATTCTACATTCATGGTTTGTTTCTAATATTTCTTTACTCTAGTTTCCTCAAATGAAATTGTTGTTTCTAATACCTTTGTCATAAATACACTTCCATATATTCTATTGTCTAGTAGGAGAACATCATTATGTTGTATGCATCGCTCAACTTTTTTAATTTCGTAAAATATGTATTTGCATGTTTATTGTAATTTTCTATTTTAATAAACAAAAACGACCTAATTTATATGGCATGCCTTATTAAATTGCAGCGGATATTATTAAGATGGAACCCAGAGACAACAAAAATTGTACAAAAGCATACCAAGACCCAGAAAACCCCAAATCACCAAAACTACCAAACATAAACAGACAGATTGATGATGTGTTGGCCACATTGAGGTCTATTGTCCATAAATTAAGGGGCACAAGAGAACCTAGCAGATTGTCCTTGGCCACTTCATTGGACTCCATTGTATCGTCCATTGCAAGTCCCCAAGGACAATTAACTACTATTTCTGAATACAGGTCTAGAATGTTCAATTTTTCTAGGACTGTACTGAATAGAAACCAAGTTAGAGACTTTGGTATTTCAAAACAAGATTTGATTTCTCTTTTTATTAATCCTTGATCTGGACAAAAATCACTTGTCACCAAGAAACGAATTTGTATTCATTGGTGCATCCACCCAAAAATTCTTCAAAAGTGGATGGATAGGTGGTTTATGGTGTTTGATAAACCTCCTTGCAATAATAGGGAGGTTCCTTTATATTGTTTGAGAAAATTATGGGTGGAATTTGTTTTGGGTAACCATGTGAACTACTTTAACATTGGTGATTTCCAGGGGGTGGGTCTAGGGTCCACACAGGATTGAGAGAATGATAGGTGTGATCCCATGTTAGGTCTTCACCCCCCAGGAAAAGGCATAACCCCCCTTCCCAACATCCTCCCATTGCAGATGGATTGCAACAGGAACATGGAGCTCTATCAACCTTGACTCGAATTTTAGTGCAACATGGTAGTTTTGTTGCACTATCTTGGCAGGAGGTGCCTGCTAACGACATTGACAGAGGGGTTGGACCTTCAACCCCTAGAGAAGAGGGAATCGAGGAGAGGCAACCTGAACATATAATTCTTTCATGTGAGCCTCCCATATGCTCGAGTTGCAGGAAGACTTTCTATGGGCTATGGAGGCCAGTGGACACTAGAGATTCATGGAGGAGGTTAGTATATTAACCATCTCTATTTTATTCATCATTATATATTTATATAGTATTATGTGTATTTATTTCAATATTTTATTGTATGATGTTTTGCAGTTTATACACCCGTATAACAAATCCTCTAAGCTGATAGATGCATCAATGTCTGTCTCCACCACTAATGCAACAATAGAGGAAGCTTACTCATCCAGTGCACCCCATACACAAGTATGTGTCACATTTGATAAATTCACCATAGTCATTTCTTTATTTCCTAGCATCCTCGAATTTACAATGTTCTTTTGTTTTTACAAGTTGCGGAAACAAGCGATGTCAAGCAATGTCCACCTGGGATGGAAAAGTCACCTGCTTCATAGGTATCATGTGTTGAGTTAAATCTTGTTTAAATATAAAATATGTTATATTTATTTTTTTGAATTTTACTATTTGGTAATAATAACAATATTATTAATATGTATGAAGGTTTTTGATATATTTTCCAGTTACAGTAGTATTTCAGTCCTTGGGAAACCAACCATGGCCTTTGGGTTACCTATTTCTAGGCTAAGCCATATGTTTTCACTTGTACAATTTGTGAGGGTTCATCACCGCCCACCCCCACCATATTTGTTATTCCATGCATCCTCAGTGGATGCACCTACAGGCCACTCATTCGCACCACCTCTTTCATCGCATCCATCCACAGTGGATGCACCCATATGCCACCCACCCCCACCACCATTTCCATCTGCGCCATCCACTGAGGCTTCCACAGTAGATTTTTCTTTGGAGTAGGTTGTAAAGCTGAGCACTCCACCTGTCAATGACTCTCCATCGATTTCTGAGATATTTGCAGTGAGATAATGTGTTGATGATCAATTTTTATGTATCGTGAATGGAATTGATTTTATGCATATTTGTTTAAATTTCATGATTTGATCCTCGTAACTGACACAGGGTGGCATCACTAAGAGATTAGGGTCACGGAGGATGGTAACACCCTCATGATTTTTAGTACCATATGTGGTGAGATTTCTTACATTAAATTACAAAGTATCATTTTGTGCAATCTCTAGAACGACAAACCATGCACAGGCGCAAAACCACTCGAGGTGCTTCTTCGAGCAAGAGAAAAAAAATTGATTTCTAAGATGACTATTTTTTATGTTAGGGAACTTGTTGTTGTTTTGTATATTGGATATGATGTTCCATTTTGTAAAAAATGTACAATTTAGACGATATTGAATATATATATATATATATATATCATTTTATGGAATGTTTTTTATGAATCTCACTGTTTCTGCATTTTATGTTAATGAATGTATGAATTTCAAAGTGTATGAATTTTATGTGCATGAATGTATGAATTTATTTAATTTTATTCATTACTTTTAAAGTGTTAAGGAAGTCTATGTAAGTAAGAATAAATCATTTTTTCTAAAACGATTATAAATAATTGTGTTACGCATTAACGAATCTCTTATGGTGGAAAAGGTTGCTAAGTGATAAATCCATACACAATTAATGGTTCTAAAGGACCTAAATTTGAAAAAAGACTGAAGTCCCATACTATTTAAGACTCCAGGAACCAATAATAAGAATCATGTAGGATAACATAATCACAATAGAAATAGGAGAGTTGAAACCTCACATTACTTTATCCAAAATGAAGCATGGTTCATTATAATGGAAATCACAACATGTTGCAAGGGTTTTTAATACAAAATAAACACATAAAATAAGTGTGCAAAGTAAATCCTCACATCAAATCAAAATATACCTAAAATTCTCCATTAAGCTTACCAAAATGTTCTACAATGTATCCCAAGAGGAGAGCTCCTAAATACCCAAATTCTCCACCCTCTATAATCGAGAGAGAGAACTCTTCTTTATAGAGTGAGACTCTTCTCTTATACAATAAAATATTATTATTTGCTAACTAAATCCATGAAAATTCAAATAAATATTTGATCCAGGTAGATATCGGTGGCTACCCACCTATTCCAACTGGCTCACATATAGTTCTCATCTTGGCATTTTTTTATCTTTTCGGGTCCTAAACTTCCGGGGCCATTTTGAGGCCCTAAACAATGTTTTTTGAGCTCGCCACAATCACACTGTAGATGGATTTAAAGTGAAATGCTAACATGTGTATTCCTCAATCAGAACTTTCCAACATGCTATCGTGCGCCTAAAATGAATATCGTATGAAAAAGTTACAATTCTAGGAAGTTGATGTACTAACTTACCCCATCGGGGCCCACATGACTTTTGGCGCTTCATCTCCTAGGGTTACATTTTTGGATGTCTAGGGTTTTATGATTACTTCTTGATACTAAAAATCTTGGATGCCTCATTTTAATGTGCTCATATGAATGTGTGTAACCACCACATCTCTTCTCAGAGATTATCTACCACCATTTGAGCAAGATTGTTTTCATTCTACATTTTACAGTTTTCAACAGATTTCTTTATTGAATAGAAGTCAAGTTTCATTGTATCTCTATTATTTCTCACTATATCTTTGTGTTAATGTTATATATTTGTGTTTCATCTATTTCCACTCATAAATATGGATCAGTGGTATTAGAGCGCTCTGCTCTTCATTTGTTTCTTTGTGCATGTCCCCAACGATGTCAGGGTATAGGCATTTGGGGCTTGAACCAGTTGAGCCTTTGATAGATCAGCCTCATCGAACCCGATGGCCACCCATTGGGGAAGAAAAGAGAGACGATGGGACAGGAAATCCCTTTAAATTGTTGCTCAAGGAATCCCTCGTGCGAAAGAGGAACAAGATGATGGATATTTTTTCACAAATCCTTCAATGACTTCCAACAGGCGACACATATTCCTGGAATGGAGGCACCGCCCCCTTCAAGGTACATATCAATTTTGATATTCTTATATTTGAAGGTAAGATAGATGCAGATGTTGTAGACAAATGGTTAAACCTTCTGGAAGGGAATTTTTTTGCCCATAACTTTTTCGATAGATAAAATATTACCTTTGCACTCCTTAAGGTCGTCCCCCATGTCAAAGATTGGTGGGAGACTTTCTGTGAGCAAATGGAAACAGAATAATCTCCATTATTTGTAGTCGCACCCACTTGGGTTTATTTCAGGGATACTATTAAGGAACAATACTACCTCGTTTGAAGTTATGACAACTTATATACAATATGGAACACACTACGGTAGGAAAGGGACCAAACAGTGCGAGAGTTCACCAATATCTTCCATACCTTTCACACCAATATGGGTATCAAATACTCTGAGTGACATCTGATGCTCAAGTATCATGGTGGTCTACATAAATACATCCATATATAAATGGATTTTCTGGACATCTCGTCCTTGGGCGCGACCTATCGATATCAAAATCGAGCAGACGCTTAAACAAAATACGTGGCAATTTGGGTCTGTAAACCCCTCATAGCAAAAGTAGGGAAAAGGAAACCCCAAACCGCGGAACAAAGGATAGAGCAAGGATGGATAGCCTTAGGACAACCAGTCTAATCCATAAAAAAAGAAAGACACTGGGAAGTGGTGTGAGTTCCATAAGAGCCCCTGGAATAACACCGTTGAATGTCATTGAAAGAAGTCATTGGTGTCCGAGGTGAAAGCCTCTGAATCAGATGTGGGTTCCAATTCTAAGTTAGAACCCGAAAAAGGGAGATATATCATTGACATAGAAAACAATGCCACCATTTCTACCACCAAGATCCATCCCAGTGATCCTAATGAACCAGAGGAAGGTGAGTGCATGTCATTGTGAGGCATCCCACAACAAAGCCCCCATATTTCTAAATTTTATGGGGACCTCAAAAATATTTTCTTCTTTTTTCTTTTTGCACCTATATTTTTCCCTACAAGAATGATATCCTTACTTTTTTAAGAAAATCAAATCCCTAACTAAATCCAATCTTAGCCCTCAAATCATTCTGACTCTTATCCTACTTTATTGCACAACACCCCAAAGTTCGTGTTAACCTGTAAAGAGACCCCTTTCCAAAGTGGAATCCAAAGAATGGACTGTTTTCTGCCTCGTTTATTCCTTTCTTAAATAAATTTTCTTTATCGCTTGCATAATATAATCGTGTTTCTAATATATCGAAGGAATATTACCTTCAATACCATCGTCGTCGGGACCCCTTTTAAACATCATCTTATCGCACTCCGAAAAGAAAACTCGAATGATTTCTTTATCCTTTTCGTGTGTGTCCTACATGTTCTCCTAAACCGAAAGAATATTATTCGAGACCTTTATCATCGGAGCTCAAACTTTCCATATATTTAGAAACCCTGACAACCAAACCCCAAAATCTGGTAAAACACATGGTTTAGCGCGCCTTTCTAAGAAACAAATATTCCATTGATACCTTTCCCTTGGGTTTTAGTTTTGCACTCATCATGATTTTACCTGATGAAAATACCCCGATAGGTCCCACCTTTGTCCATATTACCATTCATTGATTGACGTGTCGTGCTCGCACATTGTCCCATGTGTTAGGGAATATACCTCTGATACCTTTCCCGTCGAAATTCAAAAAAAACTCTATCTTTCATACCCTGAATGCTTGAACCCAATAACGATATTATTCGAGGATGTGGCTTAGCACTCCCTCGATGCTTTTATCAATGCACCTAACCCACTTAATAAGATTTAAATTTGGAAATGACGCACATTAATGGGAAAAGTTAAGATCATATTTGGCAAGATCCTTGTACACACTTGTGTTATGGCATACCCATTCAAATTGAATGTGCATTACGAGTTATAAAAAAACCCTTTCAGGACACGACTTGCATCGTAAGATTTCAAAACTTGATCCGTGAAGTTTTATTTTCGTCTGGACTCCCTCGTTCACTGAGATTGTCATCTCTGTTACTACAACTTCTTACTTACTGATAACCTTTGGTTTCTATCGTTTAACCAATTTTTCATTATTACATCTAATGATTTATACGTAATATAATATTATATTTCATTTAAATGTTTTATTGCAGGTTGATATGGTTATTCATCATGGCGAGCCAGAATCCCAAAAGACCTTGGAGTTCTGTTTACTTCTAGGGTCTCGCAGGCCCCAAATCATCATCCCGACTGGTTGAAACTATGGTGACTGATACAATTCCTCATACTATCAAGTACTACTGCCTCGGATTTGAAAAGATCCACAGTATTTTCGAATCCGCATATTTTCCTAAAGACAAGGAAGTCTTAGAGGTGTACCAGAATATCCTAAAAAGAGGAATTCATTGGGTAGATTCTAGGCCACACCTATTCCCATATAACGAGAAAACAAGGAGCATGAATAGCTTCTCTCATACCAGAGGATAATAGCTCCAGGTATCACCTTCCCACTCCTACTTGCTTGTTGAATTAACCTTTCCTAAAATGGTTTGCCCAGGAAAGCAAAGGACTAGAAAAATAGATGAAACACTGGTGGGAGGATAGGGATGAGACTCTTAAACAAGGACAGAAACTAGTCCCCACCCAAAGGCTTAAAACCCATTACAAACTACTGACGGCCATGCTCTGTCGATTATATGGAGAAGGGAAGAGTATGCACTTCAAAATTGATTGTCTTACATCAGTGAACACCATGTTAAGACAAGACATATATTTAACTCGGTGGATATCTTGGCCTTTAACATTTTCCTACACGCTAAAAATATCCTAGGTATGAAAAAGACATTTTTTTATATGTCTGCTTATATGATAGACGACATGTGTTAGTCATTTCATTTTCCCGAATTGGGATGGAATTGGAACTGAAGTTTACCCCATGTTCATGTTTATTTCTCACAATTGTGGAGCGTAAATTTCAAACAATTTTTTTATGAGATTTGCAATTTATTCCTCGCACCTCCTCATTTAGTCCTTTTCGGCTTCTCCAGACACAGGATATCCTTTGAGGCTAGAAATGAGATGAAAGGGGTGGTCGATCGGTTTTTCTACAAGTATTATTCATTAATTAGGATTTACGGGACCATCGGGGCCCCACATCTCTTTCCTTATTTCATCCCAGACCGATTGTTGATAAGAGAAATAGGATATAAAAGAATGGGGTCTGGGGTCACGCCATTGTTGCAAACTAGTAGTAAAATATTGTGGCTAGTCTTTCCTCTCCACATTGGAAGTTTTTCCATGTCCAACGCTCAACACGCAAGGAAGGAAGATGAGACCTTACATGAGTTAATTCTATGCTCTGTTCAACCCAAAGGACATGATCCTCATGAACTTTCTATCAATCACATCAGGTTTGTCGGACTCACTCATCCAAATATTCACATTGTGGATTTTGAGGAGGATAATTTTAAAGGAGTACGCTCATATGATGAGGTCCTGCACCATCTACCCCATGACACCACAAAGCGAGAACTTGATCTCAAATAAGAAGAGTTCAATATGGAAACTTTGGCCCAATTCCAGAAGTTATGTCATCAAGAGAAAGATATTTGAAGTTACAAATAACGGGAGAAGACCAAAAAGGAAGAACAACTTGAGTAGAAAAGGTTCCATGCAGAGCAAGACTTCCAGAGAAGACAAGTTGAGGAAAATATCAGATTAGAACATGAAAACGCGGCACATCAATATGCTCTACAGAAGAAGAAAGAAGAGGAAGCTAAAAATTTAGCAGAGGACGAGGATGCCAAAAGGATAGTTGATGAAGCACAAGCCAAAAAAATGGTTGAAGAGGCAGAGGTGAAGTGATCTACCAAATAATTTTAAGCAAAGAGGAAAGTTGACAAGATTACAAAACATAATCTATACCAAGACCCAAGCACCTCGTCAATGACCACCCTAGGCATCATGAATATACCTCCTCTGGAGTATACCCCCTTAATCTCCATACCTGGGGATTCCTCCCTTTCTTCTCAGGCTCTAAATTTTGAAGGATTTGTCATTTCCATTGGAGACTACTATTTTGACAACAGAACTAGAAGTATCGAGAATAGATATTCGAAAAGAAAAAGAGGAGAGGACTACAAATCAAATTCACATGCAGGAAGGATTATGGGATGGAAGGTTGACCATGATCCTAAGGAGAATGTATTTCAAGTGGCTTCAACGCTCAACGCTTTTGCAATATTAAATGTGTCCTTTGTTTTGGAGGTAACTAATTCCTTGAACATTGCTAGGACCCGGGTAACAAAACTCGAAATAGAGATAAAGGACATAAGAGACCAATTTGACAATGATGTCCAGAAAAGTGCCAGCACAGCTGAAATCCTAAACTCAGGTAAGATAAGTGGTTCCCTACATGCAAAAAGAGACAACATGAATGAAGAGTTTGAAAAGAGGATGAAAATCCTACAAGACACCCACAAGGAGGAGTTGCAAGTAGAAAAACATAAGCCTAGTGCCTCTCAAGAAAATACTAGTGCCTCAACAGATACCATGGAATCCATCAAAGCTCAAGTGATGGATATCAAAAAATATCTAGCTAAGGTAATGAAAGAGCTCCTTGGTCTATTGATCGATATATGACTAGAGTGGCAAGAACAACTAAATCTGTAGAGTACTCTGATTGATACTCAAGGAAGGTATCGACAAGCTAGTGAGGCTTTTGAGGAGGCAATAAAATGGAAAGACGGGATACAACCAATACCTACCCCCCTACCATTTTATTCGAAAAGAGAAAGACTCAGGAACTGAATGTTGTTTGACACCAGAAAACCTCTCTTCGAGAGTGTTTATTCCACCCAAGGGATGGTTGCTGACACATTTTCACAGCTGTGGAAAAATGCTAATGATATTATAGCAAAAGAAGGGATGCATCCAGTTCAATCAATAGATGAAACGACTTATGTCAACACTAGGATGGTTGAAGTGGAATATTTAAAGAAGGCCATCTAGACAAGAATTCAGGATTTGATGTTTTTTGATGAAAAAACAATTGATGAACATCTGTTATTCCATACTCAGCTTACCTAGAAGATTCAATCCTTTGTAAATGCCATGGTTGAGAGGTTATAGCAAGAAGTGGATGCAAAATTATGTAATGGAGAATCAGTCTTAGAGAGATTTCAATCGAGTAACCTCGAGAGCATTTTTAATGACTACTCCACTTGGAAGGAACACCAAGACCAACAGCAGGAGCAGACCATGTCATGATTGCTAAATTTTCCATTTTTTGTCCAGATGTTGTTTTATGTTGATACTGTAATCTTTGCTAAAATATTAAGAGTCATTTTTTTGAAACGGATCAAATTTATATAATCATCATGAAAAAAAATTGTAAAGTGAGGCCCCTCACTATATAAAGGGGTCTATGCCCATTTGAAAGGTATTTTGGTCTTGGAACTTAGCAGAACAACATTAGTACTGAAAATTATTTTTTGAATCCAAGAGACATTTTGAATCTGAAGATTATGGTATTGATATGTGTGAATGAGATTTTTCTATTTATGCATTTCTCTATTTGTAACCTGTGAATGAATTCCCTTCAGAATATACGGTAAATACTCTAGATCAGGTTAACACTCACTACGTTTCCTCTCATCCTGAAACATATTTCTCTTATCCTCAACCTCATATCTTAACTATCTCAGAGATCAACTCTCTAGTCAGGCGCTCAACATAATGAATCAATAAAGCTCTAAATAGACAACGTAGATGACATACCGGATACCTTCCCTCATATTACTCTCCCCCTGAAAATTAGGAAAATCTTCATCATACGGATCCCTATTTCACCAACCCATACTCCTATCTATAAAATTGTTCAGTCGGGACTCCTAAATATCACGTTCCTAAAGACACATATGATTTCCCTGAGGCTTCATAATTCAATATCAAATATCATATACTCATCAGCGAGGAAAGAATTATACCACCCTCACCTCTCGAGTCCCCCCCTCACACCCCCATAAACGATTCAAAGGATAATTCCGAAGAAGGGGACAAGTCTAAGAGTGAATTCAAAGATAACCCCTATCAAGTCATTGTAAATCAACCACTAAACATGGCTGGAGAGAATGCAAACCAAAATACTCCTCCTTACCAACCTTAGTTGTTTGTTGATGCAGTTGTTGTACCTGGAATTTAGCATGAAATGCCCAAACACCCTAAGAAATTCCCACCTAAATTTGACCCTGACAAAAAGGATTCAGCCGAAAACCATATTTAGAAATTTTTGTTGGTTGTTAGGTTACAAATAATTTTCCATGAAGACCTCGTATGTCATTTTTTTTTCTCTTACCTTCGAAGAAAAAGTGTCTACATGGTATTTCTCTCTAGAAGAAGCTTCCATTCCAAATTGGAGGACTTTTGAAAACTCTTTTCTCCGAAAATTTGGGGAAAACAAGACACCAGCCACCTGGGTCCTCGAGCTATCAAGAATCAAAATGGATTCCAAGTAATTAATTATTGATTACAATCAACAGTTCCTAACTTCTCTAAAATGAATCCTAAGATCCTCAAAACCTGTTGAAAATGTCACGATTTAATTTTATACATCTAGTTTACCCATGTCCATGAACATGTATGTGAAAAATTATGAAAAGGATACTCTAGAATAAGCTTTCCAAGAATCCCTTAAATTTGAGAAAAATATGTTAAGCTTAAAGGGTAGTTCCAATTCATAACAATCTAAAGATAAAGGTAAGAACAAAATCCCTACATCTAAATCTGGTGAGGATAAAAAAACCTTTGATTCGATGGATATGGAATATCTTTAAAGAATTATTAAAAATTTATCCAATGACTTAGTTGACCTGGAAAGAGGTAATGGAGAGGGATATTCTAAGCAAAGCCTCCCCCTCTCAGATGGAAGGCATCAATATGGAAGATATTTTTCAGGCCCTTCAAAACTGGGCAACAAAGAATATGGCTGAAAACACTGATGAAGGGAATGGAATTCAAGAACATCAAGAACAACCCCAGGATTCTGACGAGCAAATTGAGCAACAGTTAAATGGTTTTTGGGACATATCTTTTGGAGAAGATGAAGAAGAATTTGAATAAGTGAATGTCTCACAAAATGTTGTAACCACTAGGAGTGTCGGTAAGAATATTCCCAATAACACCCCCGACATTCCTAATCATGTTTCTCCCACTACCACTACTCCCAAACAACCTTCTCTTTCAACCAATACTACCCCTAATTCTCCCAAGAATACTTCCCCCAATCCCAAAACAATAGATCAAACAATGAATTCAAATACTTCACCTACACCCTTGGCCAAATTGGAATATGAATTTTTAGAAGATATAAAGAAAACAAAAGATAACATTTTTTTGTTTGAAATAATGAAAATTCCACAAATCTAAGAAAATTTCATCAGAACATTACAAGGTAAGACTTCTCCTAGCTTTCGTGAATCAAACTCGGGAACCAAAAAGGTAATCACAAAGTTAACTTCGCCTAATAACAGTATGCCTTCCAACTATTTTTAACCCAGTTGGAAAAGGTGGGTGGCCACCGATATCCACCTGGATCAATCCTCCCTCCTTACGAAGAAATGGTATCCATTAAGTTGAGTGCCCGAGGGAGAGGGAAAAACATTTGATGAATCTGCATCTTGATGAGATACTTGCCTTGTTGGAGAAGTTGTGTTCCGTAGCTTGTTGAAGGTTGTCACGAACCTGTGGCTGTAAGGGTTGGAACTTCTTAACCAGTCTGGCTACATGAGATGCTTGTGTGCAGAAGGAATATTTGCACTTTGTTGCAATCTTGTCGACCTATTTCTATTGGATAGAAGGTGCTTGGACTAAGGCTATAGTGGTTTTCTTCTATTCACGCTTTGAACAGACTGTGAAGAAGCTAAATTTTGTAGTATGAGATACTACCTTGCGGCACTATTTAGGTGGGACAATAGTCGGAATTAACTCTGGTATCCTGTAGAGATGACCCCCCAGAGTAACAATGACAATACGGGGTAGAGACTCATAAATATCATGGTGCTTCCACATATATGGTTGGCCCAAGAAAACATCAAAGACATCCAATAGGGAAACATCACATAATACCTCATCCTTGAAGGGTTGGATGACATATGACAATTGACATTGTTGGCTGACACGAAGATCTCATCCCTAGCGAAGCCACCCGATGTTGTATGGTTGCGAGTGAGGTGTTGTCGAAAATCCCAAATGTTTGACGACCTCTACTAAGATGAGGCCATTCTAGATTCCTCTATCAACAATAAAATGTAGCGAGGTCCCCTTCACCCACATCTATGAATGAAAAATCCGCTCCCCCTCTTCAAGATCTGTTGGTTCTTCTGGTTGAATTGTTGTGGTCGTGACAATAGTAGTGGGGTATGCGTCGATGATCTGTCTTCTATCAGTATTTTCTTAATCATATTGTGAATCAGTTTTTGGCTCCTTGTCTTTTATCTCAGCCACCAATTACTTTTTTGAGAGACATTCATTAGTGTTGTGCCAGGGGATTTTGTGGAAATCACACCACTTTTTGGTGTCCTTCTTCGTCTTTCTGTGACCATTGTTTTCCTGTGGCTTGGACTATTTTTTGGGAGACTGTTTGTTAGGATTGTCTTTATCATAGTTTGGTTGTTGCGAATTTGCATAAACGAACTCTCGTTTGTTCTGGTGCTTAATTTTTTCTCAATTTTAACAACATATCGATAAGAAACATGAAGTGATGAGATGTCCAGAAAATCCATTTCAGTTTGGATATATCTGTGTAGAGCCCCATGGTATTTCAGAAACAAATTTCGTTCAGAGTCTTTGATACCCATCTTGGTGCGCAAGGTATGGAAGGTATTGGTGAACTCTAGAACTGTTTGGCCTCTCTCTTGCCGCATTTTGGTCCATCTCATGTATTGGTCCTCGTAGTTTCCAACAGGGTAATACTATTCCTTTATCACATCCACAAAAAAATCCCAAGTGGGCCCGACCCCATATATTCCAGACTCCTCTATGGCACTTTGCTCCCAGTAAGTTTCCCACCAATGTTTGACATGGGGGAGAGCCTTAAGGAGTTCGAAGGTGATATTTTCCCTGTCGAAGAAATTATGAACAGAGAAATAACTTTCTAGCATATTTAACCATTTTTCTAGGGCATCTGCATCTATCTGTCCTTCAAATATGGGAATATAAAAATTAAATTTTACCTTGAAAGGTGAGGTTCCTCCAAAGTGGTCTCTTGATGAATATGTGCATGTTGTTATCTATAGGCATTGAAGGATGTGGGAAAAATTCTCCATCATTTCGTCCCTCTATCGCGTGAGAGCTTGCTCAAGCAACATATTAATAGAATCCTCTGCTCTGTCGTTTTTATTTTCTTCCACCATGGATGGTTTCTTGGGTGTGAGAGAGAGATTGTCCTCAAGAAAGACAAGCTTGAGACCCAAATTTCTATACTCGGACCTCGTCGGGGACATGCACTGAAAAACGATCAAGAGCAGCCTGCTTTTATACCACTGATCCAGATTATTTTCAGCATGAAATGAGAGAGAAGATATAATAAAGAAATGTACAGAGATATCRTGAATATCCAATAGTATAACAAAAATATATCAGAGATGCAACCATAAACAAAGAGATACAKTAATACACAATTTTCTATTAATGAGAGAAAATGTACAAAGACTGTAAAAATATAGAGTGAAAGACTCGCTAGAATGGTGGCAGCTTATCTCTAAGAAGAGATGTGGCGGCTATTCATATTGACCAGAATATGATTTTACAATAAAGCTCCAAAGGAATTTTATCATAAATAAAATCCAAAACCCTAACCCCGGAAGATGAAAATCCAACAACTTTGTGGACGCCGTTTTGGGTAGTTTGGTGTATCAACTTCCCGGGGGCGTAACTTTGGCATACGATCGCCGTTTGGGGCGCACGATAGCTCATTGGAAAGGTATCATCGAGGAGATTCATTTTTGGGGAATAATTAGAGACTTAAGCTATCATTGAGAATCTCTATCCCGAAAAAACTTCATTTAGGCCCTCAAAATGGACCCAGAAGTTACAAACTGCTAAAAATAGTAAATCACCAAAATTGCCAGAAAATTGTTTTTGAGCCAGTCGGAAAAGGTGGGTGGCCACCGATATCCACATGGATAAAAAATATAGGTGGTGACCAATGAATTCTTAACAGGTCAGAGATCCAGGTCCAACACTCCTCCTTTCCTTATCAATTTTGAAATCTTCAATAGGAATGTTCATAATTGCATTGTGGACTCAGGAGCTTCATCCAATGTCATGCCCCTTAAATTCTGTGAGAATATTAACATCAAACCCGAACCATATAACATTCATATTATCTAGTTAGATAGAACTAAAGTTAAGTTGGTCGTGGAATTAAAAAAAGTGTTGATTAGGATGTATGCTAACCCGAAAGTTCATCAAACCATAGATATAATAGTAGTGGACATTCCTGATAATTATGGTATGCTCTTAAGTCGAGATTGGTCGGCCATGTTGAACGATTAATTCTCTACTGATTGGTCCCATCTATGGCTCCCTTTCAATGGTAAAATGAACCAAGTAAGGATTGGCAGAGAAAGGTATATGAAACATGTAGGCATTGATTTAAACGATCCAAATGAACCATTGATGTTCAATCATTCCATTCTTGGGAATTATTCATTTGAGACATTTTTTGGGAATTTCACAGCTGAACCTTCAAATATTTTGGAATCTAACGCTAAATTAGAAATCCTTCATTGCACCCATATTATTGAGTCCAATTGTGATATATCTGATCAAACTAACTAACCCGCAGATGTATAGACTAATGTAGTTTTTAGAGATAAGTTAGAAAAATGCATTGATTCTACTAACCTTTTGAAAACCATAAAAATGAAAATTCAAAAATATCCTTTGAAATAAAAAAAGGTGATCCTGATATGTGGACGTTATTCTTTGATGGATCAAAATCCTTAGAAGGTGCAGGAGCGGGTTGTATACTAAAATACCCGAAAGGTACTCAAATGTTAATTGCATGCAGATTGGAATTCCCTTGCACCAACACCATTGTTGAATACAAGGCCCTTGTGCAGGGACTTAGGAAGGCAGTTGACTTGAAAGCAAAAAAAATCAAGGTATTTGGTGACTTTGAAATCATTGTCAGACAGGTACGAAATACTATTCATTTCCTTTAAAGTCACTTAAAAAATCATCAGTCTAAGGTCTGGGAGCTAATTAAATATTTCATTGCTTTCAATATTAACATCGTTCCCCGATCGTTAAATTATGATGCTAATTTATTGGAAAATGTGGTGTCCATATTAATACCCTCAGACAAATTGATGCCTGACTCTTTCTCTATTGAACTTTTGTACATGCCATCAATTCCAAACAATATCGTAAGTTGGAGGTTCTTTGATGATGACCATCAACTCATCAATTTTATACACCTCAAATATACCTTAAAGGATTCTATCATAGATGAGGGCCAACATGACATACTGATGAATATTGATAATAACGATAATACTAAAGTAACAAGCTTGTCCAAAAATATTCCCAAGAGTGTGGTCAGGTTAGAAAAACTCTACGACCATCAAGACAAATTCAAAAAGGTCACGAACTGCAAGACCAATAGTTCATACCTATAGTTTGAAACAGTAAACATGGGATCCGAGTTTTCTCCTCAAAACGTCAACCTGGAAAAAATTGTTCTCCTGAAGAAAAACATGCATACATCAAGTTATTCAAAGAATGTAAAGACATTTTCGCCTAGATGTATGAAGACCTGAGGACATATGATACAAATATCATACAACATGTCATTCCCATGAAATCTCAAACCAAACCTTTCCAACAGAAGATGAGGAATATGCACCCCAATCTTGAACCTTAGGTTAAAGCAGAGCTAAACAAATTGTTGGTGTCCAGAATCATTTTTCCGGTAAGGCATACGAAGTGGATATCAAACTTAGTACCGGTAAGAAAAAAGAATGGGGATATCTAGCTTTGTTTTGATTTCATAAATGTAAAGAGAGCCTCTAAAAAAGATAATTACCCTGTACCTCCCATGGAACAAATTACACAATGTATGTCTAGATCGGAAACACTTTCTCTACTAGATGGATTCTCAGGGTATAATCAAGTCCTAGTATCTCATGAAGATCAGCTCAAAACAGATTTTAGAACCAAATGGGGAACATATGTCTATAGAAAAATACCTTTCGGAATGATAAACATTGGAGCCACGTTTCAATGAGCCATGGACATTGCCTTTAGAGGTCTCTTGGGAGAATGTGTGGTAGTGTACCTAGATGACATGACCATCTTCTCGAATAATAAAGAAGATGATATATCTCACCTCAAGAAGGTATTTAATTGATGAAGGAAATATGTCATATTGTGAACCCGAAGAAAACCAATTTCGTCATGGATGAAGGCAGACTTATGAGTTTCATCATCTCCAAAAATGGTATGCAGATTGAAACCGACAGGACCGAAGCGATCACTAACACCCCTCCCCCTCACAACAAAAAATCTATGCAGTCATTTCTCGGGAAGATAAATTTCTCCAGATGATTCATACCCAGTTTTGTTATGACGGTAAAACCTATACAAGATATGATGAAGAAGAATGTTCAATTTAGTTGGGTATCTAAAGAAAAAGAGGCTTTTGAAAAAATCAAAGAAGATATTAATAAAGCTTCGGCACTTTTGAGTCCAGATTTTGATTGAGATTTCATCCTCTACACATTTTCCTCGCATATTTCTTTTGCAGTAGTCTTAACTCAGAAGAACTCGGAAGGAGACGAGTTTCCTGTGGATTTTATGAGTTCAGGCCTACAAGCAGATGAGCTGAATTATCCCAAAGTTGATAAACATGCATAAACACTTCTGTCCATTCTTGCTCAAATCTAAAACTAAGGTTATTTTCCCTTACCCGACTGTTAGGAACCTCCTGATATAAAAAGACCTGGAAAAAAAGAGAAAATTGGATTACACCTCTACAATAATATGACCCAGAGATCAAACCTGCAAATATCTTTAAAGGAGAAGGGCTATGCAAATTAGCTGTAGAATTCCATTCCGTTGAGTCTCATGAAGATTCTCTCTATCAAGACTCTCAGATATTTAAAAAGGAAGTATGTTACATCCCGGTCGATTGACATCCTTGGTTTTATGAAATGAAATATTACCTGACTCATGGATCAGCTCCACATTATCTAGACTCTAAGAAGAAAAGGGCTCTAAGGATAAAATCCTCCCAATATCAACTAATACAAGGCATTATATGAAGAAAAATCTATGTTGAGAAAGTCTTGTTTGAGCTCCATGATGGACCTATAGGAGGACATTGCGGTGGGGATACTAATGCACACAAAATACTCAAAGTAGGATACAACTGGACTTCCCTATTTAAATATGCTCATGCATATGCCAGGAAATGCTAGCAATGCCAAACCTCGACCAGGAGAGAAAATAAATTTTCTTTCCCCTTACAACCTGTCATCATAGAGCACCCCTTCCAGCAGTGGGGGTTAGATGTTATCGGGGAGATCAATCCAAAATCATCACAGTTGCATAAATACATCATAACGTCCATTGATTACTTTACCATATGGAGTGAGGCAATCCATTTGAAGACCATCAATGAAAATCAGGTGATTGTGTTCCTTGAATCATACATCATTACCAGGTTTGGAATTCCATACTTTTTAGTTTTTGATAATGCTAAGTATTTTTATTCTCTTAGGATAACTGAATTCTCCCTCGAAATAAATATCAAAGTTAAGTACTCAGCGAATTACTATCCACAGGGAAACGGTCTAGAAGAATCCACTAATAAGAATCTCATTAAAATACTCAAGAAGACTGTCAACGATAATCAAATAAATTGGCATCTCACTCTTTAGAATGTTCTTTGGGATGATAGAGTAACTCCCAATTCATCCATTGGTAACTCCCCCTTTTTCTTGGTTTACGGACAAGAAGCCACAATACCAACCCATACTTTCCTACCCGTTTTGCAATTGGCCCAATCCATCCAGGACGAAGACTGTTTGGTAATGCAAGAAAGATTAAACATGATGTTAAAACTCAAAGAAGAAAGAGAAAAATCTAAGATGAACTTAACCCAATGCCAAGAAATGGTTAAAATCGATAGATCAAATGTAGGAAGTAAATATTTCCAAGAAGGAGATCTTGTTCTCAAGTGGAACAAAGCTAATGAACTTAAAGGAAAACACTCCAAATTCCAGAAAATATGGCTAGGACCCTATTTGATCCACCAGAAAATAGACCCTAGTACTTCCAGGCTCAAAACACTACAGAGATATGAGGAGGAACTCCATGCCAATGGAAAAATACTAAAGAAATACTTCTCATGATCACCTATGGTGATGTATCCCTGTACATAGTAGTTTTTCAGTTGTTGTGATATTTTTAGTTTTTCTTTTAAAAAATATGACTTGTGTTTGATGATTTTTCCTTCCTTTTCCTTTTCCTTTCTAGTTTACAATAAACCCCCTACTATTGTCTGCTACTCTGGGCTAGTCGTCCTTTCGTACTAGAAACCCATTCCTTTTTTTTTCGTTAGCAAATGGTAACATAGAAAAGAGTAACTTATTCATCTGTACCAAAAGAAAAGATTCAAACACTTAAATTATGTACTTTTCGACGAGTTACATCTGTTATTCACTCTTATGTGACCACTCTCATGTCCTTTTTATGTTCCTTTTCGAGCTTCTTGAAATATCCTTAATTCAGTGTATTCCACGTAAATCCATTGTCTCTTCCCCTTACTCCCCAATTTTAAAATGCATTAGTGTTTCATGTTTGTTGATCCACTAAATCCATTTTGTCGACTGAGACTAGCAAATCAAAATGACTCTTGTATCACCCCGCTTCCTATTTAACGCCACCTATATTGCAATCACAATATCTACGTTCTATATCCAAAAGGTGGATTCATAAGAATAATCATAAGGAAGTTGAAAATGTTATTGCAAAGCATGGGAAGTACAAGTAAACATGTCGAGGCTATGGATGCTCGTTGGCAGTGGGGCCATGCTTGTATGATTTCGAGGTGTCTTTGTTGGAGCTATGGAAGGTCACTGGCAGTGAATCAATTCTAGGAAAGAGAGGTAAAGAAAACACTTCAGTCTACGACAGTCGACTTAATTTTTTGCAGTGGCGTCACTCTCACAACATCACCGTGAATTCATGAGAAATTAAAAAAAAAAAAAGGATCACTCGAATTATGTGGAAGATCATTGATGGCAGGTTCCTCTTTAAGGATTGCATAAATACCATTGAATGTGGAGTCCATAAATTGAATACTCAATGGGCTTTTGGAAAAGGTAAATGTTGCTTCTACCTCATTGAAAATGTTTTCTTTTTTTTAGAATTCATAGATAATTGGTTCGCTCTAGCAAGTCACCATTTGTTGTGGGGAATCCCACAACAATTCCCCCATCTTTCTAAATTTTATGGGGCCCCAAAATATATTTTCTCCTTCTTTTTTTTTGCGCCTATCTTTTTCCCTACAAGACTGATATCCTTACTTTTCTAAGAAAATAAAAACCCTAACTAACTATGATCTTAGTGCTCCAGTCATTCTGGCTCTTATCCTACTTTCTTGCGTAGCACCCCAAAGTTCATGCTAACCTATCAAGCGACCACTTTCCCAAGTGGCATCCAAAGATTGGATTGTTTCCTGCCTCGTTTTATTCCTTTAATAAATTGTCTCTATCGCTTGCGGAATATAATTGTGTTTCTAAGGTATTGAAGGAATATTACATTCAATACCATTGTCGTCGTGAACCCTTTTAAACATCATCTTATCTCAGTCTGCGAAGTTTGATTTTCATCTGGACTCCCTCACTCACTGAGATTGTCGTCTCTATTACTGCAACTTCTCAATTACCGGTAAGCTTTGGTTTTCTATCGTTTAACCAGTTTTTCATTCTTACAACTAATTCTTTATACATAAGATAATATTATATTTCATTTAAACGTGTTATTGCAGGTTGATCTGGTTATTCATAATGGACAGCCAAAATCCCAAAATACCTAAGAGTTTGATTTACTTCCAGGGTCACGTAAGCCCCGAATCATTGTCTCGACTAGTCAAAACTCTGGTGACTGATAGAATTCCTCATATTATTGAGGACCACTACCATGGATTTGAAGATATCCATAGAATTTTCAAATCCGTAGAGTTTTTTGAAGACAATGAAGTCTTAGAGGTGTACCAGAAAATCCTAAAAAGAGGAATTCATCAGGTAGATGCTAGGCCATAGTTATTCCCATATAATGAGGAAGCACAGTGGTGCCTCAAACAATTTGACTCTTCCACAATGCTTATCATGAGAAAACATGGAGCACGAGTAGATTCTCTCAGAACAAATGATATTATCTCCATGTATCACCTTCCCACTCCTACTTCCTCGTTGAACGAACCTTTCCTAAAAGGGTTCGTCCAGGCAAGCAAAGGACTGGAAAAACAGATGAAACATTGGTGGGAGGATGAGGATGAGACTCTTAAAAAAGGACAAAAATTGGTCCCCACCAATAAGCTTAAAACCCCTTACAATCTACTGACAACTATACTTTGTCGATATATGGAGAAGAGAAGAGTATGCACTTCCAAATTGACTGGCTTCCATTAGCGCACATCATCATTAAGACATGATAGATATTTAACTAGGTGGATATATTGGCCTTTACAATTTTCCTACACACTAAAAATATTCCAGGTACGAAAAATCCATGCTTTTATATGTCTTCTTATATGATAGACACCATTTGTTCATCAGTTCATTTTGACGAATTGGGATTGAATTGGAACTGAAGTCTGCCCCTTGTTCATGTGTACTGCTCCCAATTGTGGAGCGTAAATTTCAAACAACATTTTTATGATATTTGCAATTTATTCCTCGTACCTCTACATTCAGTCCTTTTCGGATTCCCTAGACACAGGATATCCTTTGAGGCTAGAAATGGGATGAAAGGGGTGGCCGATTGGTTTTTCTACAAGTATTATTCATTCATCAAGGTTTATGGGACCACCGAGGCCCCACATATCTTTCCTTATTTCCTCCCAGACTGATTGTTGATAAGAGAAATAGAATATAAAACAATGGGGTTCGAGGTAACCCCATTGTTGCAAACCAAAAGTAAAATATTGTGGTCAATATTCCCTCTCCACATTGGAAGTTTTTCCATCTCCAACGCTCAACACACTAGGAAGGAAGCTGAGACCTTATAGGAGTTAATTCTATGCTACAGTGAACCCAAATGCCACAATCCTCATGAACTGGATATCAGTCATGTTAGGTCTGTTGGACTCACTCATCCAAATATTCACAGTGTGGATTTTGAGGAGGACAAGTTTAAAGGAGTACTCTTTTATGATGAGGTCCTGCACCATCTACCCCATGATGTCGCAAAGCGAGAACTTGATCTCGAACAAGAAGATATCAAGATGGAAAATTTGGCCCAATTCCAGAAGTCTTGTCAGCAAGAGAAAGATATCAGCAGTGCCAAAGAATAGGAGAATACCAAAAAGGAAGAACAACTTGAGAAGAAAAGGCTCCAGGCGGAGCAAGACTTTCAAAGAAGACAAGTTGAGGAAAAGATCAAAATAGAATGTGAACACGTGGCACATCAGGTTTCTCTACATAAGAATACAGAAGAGGAAGCTAAAAGGTTAGTGGAGGAGGAGGAGGATAAGAGGATATCTGATGAAGCACAAGCCAAAAAAATTGTTGAAGAGGTAGAGGCAAAGTGATTGGCTGAAGAAGCTAAAGCAAAGAGGAAAGCTAACAAAATTATGAAACAAAATCTAAACCAAAACCTAGGCACCCCATCGAAGACCACCCTAGGCATCATGAATATACCTCCTCTGGAGTATACCCACTTAAGCTCCATAATAGGGGATTCCTCCCTTTCTTCTTAGGCTATAAATTTTGAAGGATCTGTATTCACCATTGGAGACTTCTATTTTGACAACATAACTAGAAGTATTGAGAAGAGATATTCAAAAATAAAAAGAGGAGAGGACTCCAAATCAAAGTCACATGCAGGAAGGATTATGGAATGGAAGGTCAGCCTTGATCCTGAGGAGAATGCAATTCATTCGGCTTTCGTGCTCAATGCTTTTGCAGGATTAAATACCTACTCTGTTTTGGAGGTAACCAATGCCTTGAACACTGCCAGGAACTGGGTAACAGAGCTCGAAATTGAGTCAAAGTATGTAAGAGACCAATTCTACATAGATGTCCAGGAAGCTGTCAAAGCATCTGAAAGACTAAAATCAGGTAAGATAAGTGGTGCCCTACATGCACAAAGAGACAACATGAATCAAGATTTCAAAAAGAGGATGAAAATCCTACAAGACACCCACAAGGAGGAGTTGGAAGTAGAAAAACATAAACTTAGTGTCACTCAAGAAAATAATAGTGCCTCAATAGGTACCATGGAATCCATCAAAGCTCAAGTGTTGACTATCAACAAATATATAGATAAGGTAAGGAACAATATCCTTGGTCTATTGATCGATATAGGAGTAGAGCGGCAAGAACAATTAAATATGTAGAGTACTCTGATTGAGACTCAAGGAAGGTATCGATAAGCTAGTGAGGCTTTTGAGGAGATGGTAAAATGGAAATAAATGCTACAACCTATACCTACCTCCCTACCAGTTTATTCGTAAAGAGAAAGACTCAAGCACCGAATGTTGTTTGACACTAGAAAACCTCTCTTTGAGAGTGTCTGTTCCACCCAAGGGGTGGTTGCTGACACATTTTCACAGCTGTGGAAAAACGCTAATGATATCGTAGCAGAGGCAGGGATACATCCATTGAAATCAATATATGAAATGAATTTTGTCATCATCAGGGCGGTTGAAGTGGAATATTTAAAGAAGGCCAGTCAGACAAGCATTCAGGATTTGTTGTTTTTTGATGAAAAATCAATTGATGAACGTATGTTATTTCCTACTCGGCTTACCCAGAAGATTTGATCTTTTGTAAATGCCACGGTTGAGTGGTTACAACAAGAAGTGGCCACAAAAGTCTGTAATGGAGAATTAGTCTTAGAGACATTGTAGTCGAGCAAGATCGAGAACATTTTTAATGCCTACTCTACTTGGAAGGAACACCAAGACCAACAGCAGGAGAAGACCACGTCATGATTGCTAAATTTTGCATTTTTTTTCCAAATGTTGTTTTCTCTGGTCATAAGCGCTATCCCAAACGAGAGAAGGTCTAGTTGGGACCTGTCATATGGCGTTTTTCCTCAATTGATTGAACGGGTCATTCTGTCTTGTCAATAAAATGGCACTAGAAGGAGGGCCACGGAACTGAATGGCTACAAATAGAAATTTGAATTCTTCACGTTCTTCCCCACAAGTAATCTTTTCCTCCATGACTGATTGCGATCAATTTTTCTCTGAACATAATGACTTCCCTTCAGAATATATGGTAAATACTCCAACTCAAGTTAACACTCACCGTGTTTCCTCTCATCCTGAAATATATTTCTCTTCTCCTCAACCTCATATCTTAACTATCTCAGAGATCGAATCTCTAGTCAGACATTCAAAAGAACGAACCAATCGATCTCTCACTAGAAAACATAGCAGACATACTAGATAGTTTCCCTTAGATTACTCTTTTCCTGAAAATCAGGAAAATCGTCATCATACGGATCCCTATTTTGCCAAACCATACTCCTATCTAGAAAAACGTTCGGTTGGGACTCATGAATATCACGTTCCTGAAGACACATCCAATTTACCTAAGGCTTCAAAATTCAATCTTGAATTATTTTGTGGTGGTGTATTTGGATAACATCCTCATCTTCAACAAGAGTTGGGTGGAACACTTGCAACATATTCAACAGGTTTTGCACACTCTACGGAAACACAAGTTATATGCGAATTTGAAAAAATTATCATTCGACATGAACAGGGTCCAATACCTTAGCTAAGTTGTTGATGAGCATGGGGTGCATGTTGATCCATCCAATATCTAGTTCATTCATGATTTTCTAGCCCCGACATAATTCACTGAGATTTGGAGCTTCTTACGCCTTGCCAATTTCTATCGTAAGTTCATTTTCAGATTCTCTCATATTGCATGGGCCCTTAGCCAACTGACTAGGGGTGGTGGCATGGAAACGTTCATGTGGGTCAAGTCACAATAGAAATCATTTGATGATTTGAAGCAGCCCTTGTGATCAACCCTGGTGCTCTCATTACCTGAGCTACAACAACCTTTTGGTATTGAGATAGATTCTTCAGACTATGTTGTGGGTGCAATTCTCATTCAGAACAAACATCATGTGGCCTATTATGGTGAGACACTGTCAGATACCTTTCATAAGTACCCCACTAAGAAAAATAAATGTACTCCATTGTACAATCCTGTTGCCAGTGGAGGAATTACATTATTGGGAAGGAGACAGTCATCCACACTGGTCATAAGCCTCTGCATTTCATGTAGACATAAGGAAAATTGCATAATGATTTCCATCAAAATTGGTCCACATACTTTCAGCAGTTCCATATCAACATCAATAATAAGACATGGATCACCAACCACGCTATTGAATACCTCATTTGACATCCAGTTGCATCACTAACCATGGTGGTACACTTCTACGTCCATGAGACCGCCAAACGGCCCCAACTCTATGAGAGAGATCCTAACTTTTCCACTACCTACCATATGTTGGGCACAAACATAGTTGTCACTAATTTCCATCTTCAGGATGGGTTGTTGTGCCATTTGGGCCATCTCTGCATCCCATCAATCGAGCGACTGAAGCTAATTTGGGAAGCTCACTACAGTTGGGTAGCAGGACACTTCGGCATAGAAAAGACAGTGGTAGTGTTGTAGCAACATCTTTATTGGCATAAATTTCGACAGGATGTCAGCAAGTATATCAACATTAAGATCTCTCCATGCTCTCCATCTCTCTGTAGAAAATTGTCTCTCCGTTCTCTCCTCATCACAAAAAATTGTACCCCAATCTGACATTCTATGAATAAGTTATGAGATTTCAACATTAAGACCTCCTTCAATGCAGGGTTACTAGTTAGTAACCTTCATTTTGTATCCACATGCAAAAAATTCTCATTTAATAAAACAAAATTTATTCCAATTTAAAATAATTTGATTTAAATTGATTTAAATCCAAAATTTAAATTCATTTAACATTAAAGGATTTCAAACTATTAAAATAATTAAAATATAAAAAATAAGTTAAAACATGACAAAAGAACAAAACTAGTTCATGAGTTAGCATGAGATTGCATGGAGTAAGGTTTAAAGAAAGCTATGGTGTGTTAGGTGGAGGGGGAAGGGACCATTGCCCATGTTCCCCTCCACATTTCCTTCTTTGTCTTGAAATAAGTTCGACCCCACCTTTAAACAAAGTACTTAAACATTGCGTATGCACCTACAGTAGTATGTTCCCAAACTGACTTACTCCTAAGAGTTAATACCAAGTGTCTCGATAGTGCTCGGAAGAGTTAAAAATAAGTTCCTCGATAGTGCTCGGAAGATTTAACAACAACTTCATCAATAACCTATGATGATGAGCATCGATTAAAAAAAAAGATTGAAGTTACAATTGTTTTGTAGTCCGTTGGTTTTGGTTAGCATCTAGATCAATAGAGGGGGCATGAACCACGACCCCCTCCATATAAAAATTAACTTTCATTATGGCATGTGGGGAGAAGGGGTGTTTCATGCCACCCCCTTTCCCCTTTGTTCAAATTAAATAGCTTACGAGGTGCCAGGTAAATGTGAAAGTAAGGGAGGATTCATGCCCCTCCTTGTTCTTAATATTTTTTTTATATATTTTTAATTCTTAAGCTTGAGAGGTGAGGTAGAGTGCGGAAAAAGGGAGCTCCTTTTTTTAATTATTTAATCCTTTTCATACAAAATTAAAATTGAACCAAGCACCATCACACATGAAACCAAGTTCAATGTTTGACGATTCAAGCTCAGTAAGTCTAAAACGCATGTGTGATGACGATAGATAGATGAGATATAGGCTTCGAATTTGCAATGACCACTTTCCCAAAGAGCATATATGAGTGCGCATCAACAAAATCATTTGATAAATTTCATAACTCAACTTTTGTCTTTCACCCAGCAAAGTTCATGACTTGGCCTCTGACGCAAATCAGAGGAGTTCCCCTCAACTCCTACAATGTGCATCGGAGGAGTTACCATCAACTTCTCTGATGCAAGTCGGAGGAGTTGACATCAACTCCTCCAATATCAATTCATAGGATTTAGTACTAACTCCTTCGATAGCAGGTTGGAGGAGTTAGTATTAACTCCTTCGATACATAAAAAAAAAAATGGATTTCATAAAATGGTCATAACTTTTGACTCAAGTGCTGGTTTTTCACGTTATTTATACCATTGGAAAGGTATTTATAAGATATACAAGTTTATAGTTATAGGTTTTGATAAATTCCTAAATTATTTCCCTCATTTTCAATATTAATATATGGTACATTGTTGGTAGCCCTGGAAAATGCAACACCTCAATCATGAGTAGACGAACCAAGAATTGAATCTAAGGAAGCTTAATTGATATTTAAATTGGTTTATGCCCATTCATATGCATTATAATGATTAGCCTTGATTTATTATTTGGAATTATTCTCCTCTATGGTATGATGAATGGTGCTAGGTACCTAGCAAAGGAGGGTCACACTCAACATTCTCGCAATGAAATCTACAGCTAAAGACGATGAAGGCAAAATAACGAAAGATGTAGTAGTGATGGAGGAGAAACAAAGAAAATATCAGGAAAATGTATGAAGAAGAGATCTAGAAAATCCATGACGATTGATTGTCAAACTCAGGATGACCAAGATGCACCCATGCCCAAGGCCAGTCTTCATGATGCGTAAGGCACATATGGAAAAAATCCATGATGGCCCACTGGAGCTAGAGAAAAAATTAGAAATGTAACTATTTTCTTCTCCTTCTCATCATTACAAAGAGAATAAAGACAAAATTTTGGAAGGCGAAAGGTCGCGGGGGAAGACGAAAGGCCAGAGATCTTATTGAACCTCAATAAATATTAGAATTGAATCTGAGAGAAGGGATTTTTGGCTCTTCAAACATTGTACACTTCTGAACTACTTTGGGAATACAGTTTCAACTAAAATTGGAGAGTTTTCCTTAGATTTTTCATTTACTATTGTTGAAACTATTAATACGGAGAATCCCTTAGGGCCAAATTTTGATAGAGAGAAGAACTTGCATGTGTGGATGTGTTTTTCTGCGAACTATTTCAAGAAAGATGTATGTTATTCACATGGGATGTAAGAGAATGTTTGTTTATGGAATATTCTAATGCAATATATTTTCTTTTTCATTTTTGTTACTCTTTCTTATATTACATGTCCTGAGCGAATGAGTTGTTAATGTATGCAGAAATGTGACTTAGACTATTCCGGTTATTGACTTGTATGCATGTGTTTCTAACTGTGTACATTCATAACACCTATCTGATTAGGTTTTATGCATATTTTAGTTTCATTACGAATCATTTAGTTACTATAGTTCGCTGCTAGCTAAGATAGGGTAGATTAGAACTAGATTAGACCTACATTTACATAGTCTTCATCTACATCTTCCATTTTCATAACCACCCATCACTCACCCTCGTTGGTGGATTGGGATGCAACTGGTAGAACCAACCAGCAATGGTTGTTGGGCCAGAATCTGGATGGGTTCCCTATCCCAAATGGTGAGAGGTCTAATTGGGACTTCTTACTAGGGGTAAACCCTTACTTTTGTCCGGCGAATTTAGACCCTTCAAAATAATTGGCGCTAGAAGGAGGGTCGGATGAAAAGCCTTCCCATGTGGAGTCATTTCATTTAACTCTTAACCATCCCATGGATCCTCTCCGTACTTCTATATGGGATGACCCTTTTGGTCTTCCAAGACCCACCAGGGCCATTTTAGTCAAGATAGTCAATCTCTTGTCAAATCCCAAATTCAATGGTGAAGGGAATATCTCTACAGTCATGAATCTCAAATGATTATACATCCCTCAATGAAACCTTAATATTGTTCAAGACAATGAAACATGTCGACTATTCATCCTCACATTCAAAGGGAGAATTATAACCTGGTTTAGGAAATTTCCAACGAAATCGATCTGTAGTTGGAAATAATTCATGGAAATGTTTATCGCTTCTCATGAAAATTATGTTTATGACGAACTCGTTGATGAACTGGTAGAAATCTATAGGCTAAGGAATGAATATGAAAATGATTTATTTCGAAGAGTCATGCATATTTATTGTATATTTCCTAAGAGTGATGAACCCTCAGGCCAAGAAATATTTGATCTGTTTTCATATCTCATCTATATTTCTGAATAATGTGATATGAAAAATATGTTAGAATATAGAAGATGGCGTGCTCGTTTTACCATTGACGATACCTTCGTCACCCAACCATAGGTCGAAGCCTCCCTCCGAGCACCTTAACCTTGACCTGAGAATTCCTCCGGAAGCAAACCCTAGGCTAGATAGCCAAACAAAGAGTAGCACATCAATCCCCAAGGATATCGCATCACAAAAGACTGATTAGATATTCCAAACCCTAGCCAAGAGATATTCAAGCCAATACTGAAACTAGTTGTTGCTGCAGCTGCACTTGCAACCCTCCTCCAAATCTGCGCACCAGACTGCAAGTGCAGTGCGCACCAACTGGGAAACTGCAATTCTAAGATGTTGTCAAGTGAGAACTGGCGCCCTGTATTTATAGTAATCCTGCCAGTTTGTTGGGGCCGACTTCTCTTTCTGGGTATGTGTCTATTCAGTATATTATTATTAATTATGGTCGACTTTATCTTGGAGGCTAATAGCCTAATATATATTATCTTCTTGAGCCGACAAAGCTTCTAGGGTTATTAGCCAATTCATTAGGGTTTCTCTTGCTTCTCAGAGTCTTCTATTCTTGTCAGGTTCACACGTGGGGGTAAATACCTCCCGCAACTACCAATATATTAACACTCCCTCCTAGCTAGAGAGGTATTTACAGGTAATGGTCTTGAGCACAAAACATACCATTTACCCGGTAGCATCAATATAGTCATCTAGACTATTTCATGACTAGATCATGAGCATCACCATCACCATCAGTGGCATCATCTCTCGAAACCATACTTCATCTGAGTAGTTAGATATGATGTTGGATAAGTCACTCTCACCATGGAGTGATACAAGAGGAGTAAAATCTCTGAATTGTTTTCCGTCTGGAAAATCTATGTTCATCATTCATCTGAATGATCATCATCTCCAATAATCTGCTGATAGTCTTCAAGGCAAATAGAACAAGAATAGAGCACAACTGTGTCTATTCATAGTAGTACACAACTACAATCCAATGGTTAAATACCACATCAAGTAACACACAAGTAATTGATCAACAACGTATAGTTGCGAACGGTGAAACATATTCACCAAAGTAGTCCTCATCTACTGTCATATAGTCTTCATAACAAACATCTGAGAGCATCCTGCATAGAAACAATGTTATGATAAAAACTGAATCATCTGGGCCAATCTTTCACTCACGTCTGTGAGATCTGAAAGAGTGTCTGCCTTCAATATAGAGTATCAACAATAATCATCTGAGCCAATATTTCACTCACGTCTGTGAGATCTGAAAGAATGTCTGCCCTCAATATAGAACATCAATAATAATCATCTGGGCCAATCTTTCACTCACATCTATGAGGTATGAAAGAATGTCTTCCCTCAATATAGAATATCAATAATGATCATCTGGGCCAATCTTTCACTCACATCTGTGAGGTCTGAAAGAATGTATGCCCTCAATATAGAATATCAATAATGGGCTATCTGCCCCATTCTTCTCAACCAAGGAAGAAGGATTGTTTCTGATTTCTGAACCTGGACCATTTCCCACCCTGGGTCATTCTTTCGACACTAAACAAAGTGTAACCTGGAGAGAATGAGTCTGCCCTCGAGAAATGTTTGGACCATTCCTTACCCTGGGCCATTCCTCCTACACTAAACAAAGTGTAACCTAGAGGTGTAACCTAGAGGGAATGAGTCTTCCCTAAGGAATGACTGTCCTAGACTATTCCCCACCCTAGGCCATTCCTCCGACACTAAACAAAGTGTAACCTTGAGAGAATGAGTATGCCCTCAAGGAATAACTGTCCAGACCATTCCCCACCCTGGGCCATTCCTCCGACACTAAAGTGTAACCTGGAGAGAATGTATAACCCTCAAGGAATGTTTGTCTTGCATCAACCTCCAAAACGGACGATTCTTCGAAACTGCTCACAACTGTGAACTTTGAAAGAATGACTGCCCGGTGAGGCAGACCATTCTACTTGACCACTACTCAGAGTGACTGCCAAGAAGAATGATTGTCCTATACCACTCCCCATAAAGGGAAGTAGTTGTCTATGATACATCAGCAATCAGTCTGCCTCCCATGTTAACTACAATGGGAAGTCACTGTCTGTCAGAAATCGCAATCCACTTTTCGAGCAGGAAAGCATCTATCCAATCTGGACTATTTCTCAATTACAAGGATAAATGCTCCCTCCTAACTGGAGAGTTATTTAAATCACAAAAATAAATGTTTGCGTACCTTCTTATAGTTTGGAGAGTCTTTCCTTCTAGCTAAGAGAGTTATTTCCATGAGCTCTAGCTTGAGTATGCACGTTCTTTCATCTTGAATATAGGCTTTACCAAAATGTATGCGTATCTGCTCATCTATGAAGATATGTATTGGAGAATCACTTTCTCCCTTCTAGACTTTATCATGGATAATGTAGTGCTTGTACTTTTAGTCTGGAATACTGTGAAGGCTTCATGTAGATCTGAACAATAGAGTATATCATAGTTGGAGAACTAGAACATATCCATGTGGTACTTCTTTTGTCATCATGAGATCTGATCTTCTGAGTAGTCATCTTGATGTTATAGGAAATCTTCACCATGCTTTTGTTGTGCACTAGAGGTTCTCCACCAAGTTGTCTTCTTCTTATCTGCATACAGGAGTCTCTTTCTGATATGGCTCAAAGTCTTGATATTGCTCTTTATACTTTCTTTATTCAATTTCTCTGAAGAACATTCTTTGCATTCGTCTGATGTAGAATTCCGACTCATGGATGTTGCGGATAATATAATGACTTATATAGAGATAAGTCTGGTGTACTGGAACAATCAATCATCATAGTCTCCTCCCTCCATCTCAGAGAAACTCTGGTTCTGGATCTCGCAATGCTTTCATTCATAAGTCTTCTGTATAATGTTCTTCATCACGACTTTCAGTTCTTCTGCTTGATTGCTTTTAGTGAGTTCTTATCAGGCTGGTAATCTTGTGATTCTTGATACACTGACTGGTTGTTCTGATTCTTCTTTTTCTTTCTTGGAATCTTTATGTTATTCTTCATGTTTTTCTTTAGCTCTTGGGTCCATAGAGTTTCCATGCCCTAGAGATTCCACTTCTACCTTTCATCATAGGATCACGGATCTGGATGGACAACCAGAAATACTTTAAGGTTTCTCTTTGAAGAGGTCTTCTTCTGCGGTTGAGTTGAACATGTGTTGTCTTTCATCACTGTTACCATGGATATATACCTTTCGTCATCTTCAATGGATCATTGGATTAGCTCCCTCCTAGTCCTTGCTTCATGTAAGAGTGCATATAATCAGCTCCCTCCATCTGATAGAGTCCATACTTCCATCTGCATCCTTATTGTGTTCTGCAATATATAATTGGATTTATTTGTCTAACAGAGTCCACACTTCTGTCTTAGTTGTCGTCATAAGTCTTTCTCCAATTCCTCTTGATGTCTGACTTCTAAGTCTCTTCATGATTGATTCGTCTTATCTTGCAGTAGCTTCCACATGATTTGTATATGTATAATCTAATGACATTCATCCTTGTCCTATTGTTCTTTCATAGGTATAGTCCTTCTTGGAACACAGTATCTTCCAGGAGATAGATATACAAGATATGTACAAGAAAATAAGAAGAGTGTTGTTACCTTTTAGTAGAAGAAGTCTCTTATGTCTTGCTTAGTCTTCTTAGTTGGTTCCTTTTCTTCGGCAATCGATGCTTCGTGTTTCTTATTCCTTTTCTTTAGCTCGGGACACTGATTCCTGTAGTGACTGTACTTCTGATA
>SNQJ01S0006280.1:119558-131738 GCA_010110895.2 Picea sitchensis | reverse complement strand
CATCATGCAACAACAGTGGAAAGACATCCAGCTGTGACTATCAAAGAGATGGAGCAGATGTCAGAAGTTGCCCAAGGAAAAGAAGAGGAGCAAACAATTGAGATGCTCAGTCCATGGGAGAAGGAGTTAGAGGTGCTAGAGGATTGGCTGAACAATCTAGAACCAGTAGATGACTACCATGAGCAGACATTCATGCAAATGTTAGCACAGGAGAATTCCAAGGAATTGCTTGAAAATTTCATCCAGGGAGATGAACAGATGATAACTGCAGTGTCGAGGCATGCAGCAAAAGATGAAGGATAATTCTAGTCTGGAGAGCAGCTGGAGGAAGTTCGAGATGAACCAGTAGGAGAAATGGAAGAAGCAAGTATGTCAGAGGAGATGTCTAAACAAAAGATCAGTCAAGAAGGTAAGACTGCAGAGCTGAATTTTGCAGCAGGGTGGCAAGGTGAGGCCACAGAGGAAGAAAATAGCATGGGAGATCTAGTTGGTCTATCCATTTGCAGAGAAGAAGTGAGGAGACTGCATAAAGAGATCCAACCATGGGATCGACTGGATGAGATAATTGCGGAGATCAGAAGGCTGATGATCAGATCAGCAGAAGCGGTCAGCAAAGGGAAGTTGAGCAAAGGAGAACCTGCCATAGCAGCAGGGAAGCAGATGCAGCAACAACAACGAAGCAATGGAGCAAATGGACAGCTCCAAAGAACTATTTGGGATCTAGGGGGATTTCGACAGCCATGCTGGGAAGCTCATGAGCAGGAGCTCATGAATTTTTCACAGCAGAGGAGTATGATGCAGGAGCATTGTTGCATGCCATATACACGCCAGCCAACTAGCACATCAAGCGCGCATTCAATGGAAGGAGAGAGGGCCAACCCTCTCGTTTTCAAATTTTGAAAATGTATTAAATGTTTGTAAGGCTGGTAGAGCCAAGTCGTGCCTTTGAGCAGGTTGTAGTTAGTGTCACCTTTAATGGTTGACATGTTGATGGGGATCTAGATCCAATTCAGATTAGATGGCCCATTCAATGTAATTCATTGTAATTAATGAGAGTTGGTGAGGATGGAGGGAAGCGCTCGAGGAGCCCCCTTTTGTAAAAAGAACCTTTGTATCTATAGTCGGTAGAGTCTGCAGAGAGGTAGAGTCGGTAGAGTTTGCAGAGATAAAGAGAAGAACAAAGAATAGGTTAGAGAAGAGAGGAATCCATTACTCTGTTGTAGTCCGAGCTCACATTGTAAAGAGGCATTTCATATTAATACAACCATAGCAGTTTTTCCTGCCTGTCATTCTAGGTTTGTTGATGAATGTCTTTATGTGTTTATGATATGTTGTAGATGTATGTTGGATGTGCATTTGCAGGGATAGGTAGATTTCACTATCTGTTCAGAGTTCTTTGATTCTAGGTCTGGTTCTTTGTGGCTTCATGCAAGAGGTTGCATGAAAGAACATTGTGAGTTCTGTAAGCCAGTGCAAGGAGTGCACTTCTGAATTCTGCAAAATTATAGACAAAGACATGCCAAGAGGGCGCACCAGAGGAAGTCATTGACTCAAGGAGGAAGACTCAAGGTTGTTGAACACCTTGGAGGTAAAACTAGGCAGAGGAGGGCACAAAGAGGAGAAGCAGAATTGTTGAGAATTCTATAAAGGCTTTGCCAGGGGGGCATCGAGCAAATGCACAAAATGCATTGAGGAGAACTCTGTTTTGAGTTCGGTAAGAAGACAAAGTCACTAAGGATTATGTAGAAGCTCTGCTAGGAGGGCACCGAGCGAGTGCAAGGAGTGCACCGAGGAGAAATCTCTTTCGAGTTCTGAAATAGGAGAAGTGGCAAGGAGAAGACACTCACAGGGTTGTTGAATACCCTATAGACTCTGCAAGGTTTACATCAAGAAGAAGGATGCTAGGAGGGCATGAGGTATTTATTTCCAAGAAATGACCTCGAATCTGATTTTTTTGAAATCTTAACAGTACAAGGAGTGTGCGAGAGTGGACTTGTTCTAAGTCTATAAGCTCATAAGAGAAAGCGCAAGAAGAGCACGCACAGAGAAAACCTTTCGAGGTTTCTGAGTTGACAAGCTTAGGAGGGGAAGCGTTTCTACAATGCAGATGAGACCCACGGGAACTAGGCTCGCAAGAGAATCATCGAAGGCTGAGGCCTTTTCGCACAAGAAATATTCCAAGGGAAATGAAGAAAGGAATGCTCAAGATAGAGCATAGCTACCGTTAGATCAGCTGGAAAAGCGAGATCTAGAAGAGAAACAGATTTGGGTTGTCAGATCGAGCACCGGGGATTGACAACCATCAGATCCGGAGGAAGGCACATGGAGTTTAACCACTGGGAGGTCACACAGGAAAGGAGCCATACGGATGGTGGAGACACTTCGGGGAGAAGTGTCGAGTTACTGTGAGTCGTTGGATCCAGAAAAGGTGCGTGAGGTTTGAACCTCGTAACAACAGAAGGAAGAGGACTCGTCAAGTCCCAAAAGCATCAGGATTGTCCATTCTGGAGGAAAGGTGGAAGAGATCTGGATCATCTCGCAAATTCAGGTATCACGAGTGGGGAGGTGGAGTTATTTGCGCTACAAACCCCTGAGTCGAGAGATCACGATTCTACCTAAACCGTTGATCAAGGAGGAAGAAGAGCCATGATATTTGGTGCCTCGCTACCTCATGTATTAGGGTTTCAGAGGGTGAAGGAGTTTCACCTTGATCTCTAATGTCGTGAATTGTTGAGCACCAAGGTCTTGGGCGAATGCATGTCACATATGTTAGGTGGGGACCGCGTGGTCGACAGGTCGCGCAACGTAGAGCACCCAGAGAAAAGTGGAAGTGGGTGATAGGTGGAGGACATACGTCACTTGAAAAAGGAGTCAACCCATTGTTGACTTATCGTATCTCATGGATTCAAGAAGGAGGAGCACGAGGGCTCAACACTCCAACTCGCAAAGTTGCATGTTGCGAGTAGTGCTAAGCACTTGGACCTAGCCGATGGTTATGTGTGGAAGGCGCTAACAAGGAGGAGCCATACCCATATCGCATTCTTGGGTATCAACATTTGGAGAAAGAGGAGTCGAGGATCTTCGACTCACGAACTCGTGAGTTGTGAGTTGTGAACGGTGCTTGCGCTAAGGCAAGGTTGTGGTCKCCTAGAGATGTAAGGCTCGCGCCTAGTGTTAAGTTGCATAGGGTGGGTCTTCACGAAGGACCTATGGATCAATACATGAGGTTCCAATAGGGAACCAAAGGAGTCGCTTCGGCTTGAGGAAACATTAGAACGATCCTGTGCGGATCTCGGCCAGGGGGGGTGAGGGTCTGCGTCACCTACGATCCATATCTACAGCCCACTCTGCATCCACAAATCCATGTATGTCCAACACTCTGTTCAATATTGGTCTTCCTTGGTAGCACAATCCATAGTTATCAGTGCCACACAAATACCTAAAAACCTTGTTTACTTGGGTCCAATGGTCCTTCCCTGGTTTTGGCATATACCTGCTCAAAAGTCCCACTGCCTGTGCAACAGGGATGATTTTAAGGATGGAAATTTATTTTAAAATGTGGAAACCTTGGTGAATCTTACTAATCCTTCATATGTCAACTATAAATGTTTGGAGATATTTTTGTAAAAATATTCAACTTTCTAATTATTTTTTATAGTTTTTATAAAATTTTGGTGATTTTTAAGGTAGAATAATTTTATCCTATAGAATTTGGGCGAATCATTTTTAAAATAGCGAATATCATTTTGGGAAAAACCATGGAAAATTATCCCATGATCGAAATTTAGCCCCTAAAATCATCCCTGTTGTGCAATGACCTTTCTAGTACATACCATTGCATACATCAAACTTCCAAATGCACTCGCATATGGAACACGAGACATGTCCTCCTCCTCTTCCTTTGTCTTGGGACACTGATCTGTAGATAAATTTACACCAATAGGAAGAGGTACCTTGATTGGTTTACATTCCTACATATTAAACCTCTGCAATATTGTCTCAACATAGTTTCTCTAATTTAACCATAGTTTCCTCTTTTCTAGATCTCTTTTAATTTCCATGCCCAAAATGAAATTTGCAACACGGAGATCCTTCATGTCAAATTTAGAGGACAACTAAGTTTTCACATCCTAGATAATCTCCTTGTTGTTTCCTATCAACAACATGTCATCCACATACAAGACCAAATAAATCAAATGATCACCAATTAATTTAAAATGCACATAGTAATCCTCTTTGATTATTGTGAAGCCAAGTCCCAACATATAATTATCATTTTTTTGATACCACATCCTTGGTGGTTGTTTTAAACCATACAGGGACTTTTTCATCTTCCATACCAGCTCCTTCTTTCCCTTCACAACAAATCCTTCTGGTTGCTTCATATAGATTTCTTCTTCCAAATCCCCATGTAGGAATGTTGTTTTCATATCCATCTATTCTACTTCAAAATAAAATGCAACAACAACAGATAACATAAATCTAATAGAAGTTAACTTGGAAACAGAAGAAAAAATCTCACCAAAATCAATTCCCTCAACCTGGGAATAACCCTTTACCACTAACCGAGCTTTGTATATCTGCACGTTTCCTTCTGCATTTAGCTTCTTTTTAAATACCTATTTTCTACCAATGGGATTTCTTCCAGTCGGTTACTCCACTAGATCCCAAGCCTCGTTCTTATCCAAGGTTGTCATTTCTTCAACCATGGCCTTTTTCTAGAGTATTCCATCTTCTTAATCCACTGCCTCCCTGCCAGTTCTAGGATTATCATCGGTAATAGACAAAGAAAAATTTGAATGAAAATCAGGTGGAGTATAGCTTTCTAGTTTCCTTCTTTCCCAAACCGATCTCCTCGATACTAGAGTATGCAGATCTTCTTCTTTTGATTCATGTTCTTCTATAAATTCTAATTCATCATCCTTTAAATCAAACTCTATTTTCTTTGGTTCTTCCTTACTTGGTAGGATATCCTGTTTGTAAACATATTTTATTTCTCTAAATACCACATCTTGGTTATACACAACCTTCTTATTTTCTGGGTTCCAAATATTATAACCTTTAAGACCATATTTATACCCAATAAAGATACACTTTTTAGCCTTCTTGTCTAGCTTACACATGTTTTCCTTTGGAACATCAACATAGGCCTCACAACCAAATATATTTAGATGTATGAAAGAAGTTTTCTCACAAGTCCATACCTCTTGTGGAGTCTTGTCATCCATTGTTGATGAGGGTGATCTCTTGATCAGGGAACATGAGTACCCACTACCTCTACCCATAATTATTTCCCTAACCCAGCACCACTGAGCATGCACCTTCTTTTTCGATCAGCTTCCTATTCATCCTTTTTGAAAATCCATTCTACTGAGGTGTATATGGAGTAGTCTTATGCCTTTCTATACCGGAATTTTTATAGAATTATTCAAATTCATTCCCGCAGAACTCTCTACCATTATATGTCCTAAGCACCTTAATTATTTTCTTTGTTTGACTCTCAACACGAGCCTTAAACTCTTTAAACCTGTCGAAGACTTTGGATTTCTTCCTGAGAAAATATGTCCAAGTATTCCTCGAGAAGTAATATATAAATGAGAAATAGTACACAAATTTTCCCAATGATGGAACCGACACAGGTCCAAACACATCACTATGAACTAGCTGTAAAATTCCTTCTTCCCTCGTTGCTTCAACTTGCGTTAGAGGGGAATCTTACCCGATTATTCTTCCCATATACACAAAGTTCACAGAAATAAAAATCCAGAGAGCAATTAGACATACCTTCAACCATACCTTTACCGTATAGTAGTCAAAGATCCTTCTCTATGATATTCCCTATTCTTTTATGCCACATTAGAACCTTTTCTCTAGAGACTGTAGGAGTTTTATCTTCTTATTCTCCAATATCAGGAACAATGGAAATGTTACACCCAACACTAATAGTTATTCCTTGCATCTTATACATAGTTCCAAACCGAACTCCCTTCAGCAACACCATTGCTCCTTGAACCATCCTGCAGGTTTCTTTTTCAAATATCATTTTTACCCCTGCATCGTCCATTTTTCTTACAGAAATCAAATTTATGTCCAATCCTACGATGTGCAGAACACCAGGTAGTGTTCTAATCCTTCCATCTATGATCCTCAACTTGAATTTTCCTCTTCCTATGATTCTAGTTATCGAGTCATCACCTAGGAAAACATTACCTCCATCATACCTTTCATATTCACAGAACCACTATCTGTGGGGAGTCATATGAAAATCTACACCTGATTCAACCAACCATGACTCATGATCTGCAAATGTGCTTGAAGAATCCAAGTACACATCCTCTCCTTCTTCCTTGGAAGTATTTTCTTCTGTAGAAGGATCTTCATCAGATCCTTTTTTTTCTCAACTTTGGATCTACACTGCTTCTTGTAGTGCCCTTATTTTCCACATCTCCAGCATACCTTTACAAAATTTCTGGGAGATTTAGATATACTCTTAGACTTAGATCTCCCACTTGAGGACTTAGATCTATTTCTATCCTGGGAGCGTCCTCCTGCAAATAATGCATCTATGATATTTCCTTCCATGTTCGTCCGTCTCATATCCTCCGACAACAAGGATGACACCACTTCATCAAACTTCAAGATAGTTGTATTACTACCTATAGCCACAACCAAACTATCCCACGAGTCCAGTAAAGAGCACAATAAACTGATACACTTATCTTCATCTGAAATTTTAATCTCAACGGATACTCACCGAATTACCATAGTATTGAAGTCGTTCAAATTCTCTGCCACCGAGTCTCCATCTCCTATCCTTGGGTTATACAGATTGTTTCTCGGGAATAGTTTATTTACTAGGGACTTATACTAATAAAACTTCCCCAAATTATCCCATAAATCATTGGTTGTAGCTTCCTCTGACACATTCAGTAATACTAAATCTGAGAGATATAGTTGGATTGTGCTCTTCTCCTTTCGATCCAACTTTTTCCAGTCATCTACTGAAGTTCATGTAGGTGCAGTACCTGGATCCACCATGATCCACTTATCTCTATCCACCAACAAATCTTTTATCTTGAGCTTCCACAAATCAAAACTTTTCCCATTAAAGTTCTCGATCTCCATTTTCTAACTACTCGTCATTTCTCTTCACATGAAGAATCAACACCGTAGATCTCCCACTATAACAAGGATTATCACAGTCTCAATCCAAACCCTTGACCACAAAGGCGTCCCCCTGAAGCCAATAATTTCTCTGATACCAAATGTATATTTTAACCTTGTATAACAATTTTAATGCAAACATATTTTCAACAAAAGAATAGAAAATATACAATGGAAAATACACACATTACACAGAGATTTTCCCCCTAGAAACCCAAACCAGGAAAACTAGCATATTCTATATTCATTCACTTCATACATTGTTTACAATAGAATATACATATAGGATACAGTGGCATCCAAAACCCTAACCCAATGACCTGGATTAGTCAACAACCTTAATTCCTTAATCGAAAATAGAAAACCATCAGTAAAAAACCGTGTGCCGAAAAAACACCCAACAATAGACATGAAAATTGAGGAAAAATGAAAAACGAGGAAAAAAATGAGACATGTTTCCTGAGGAAAAAATAAAAAATTATAGGGGGCATTGACCCTGACCCCAGGCGTAGGGGGGCTACCGCCCCTCTGAGAGACACTATAGTTATCCATGCAAAGAATATAACACATACCCAACAACATAGGAATGGAGTATAAAGGTATAGATGCATGTCCTAATGATCTTATTATATATATGATGGACAACATGCGTCAAAAACAAAATTCCCAGTATGTGGTATCAATAGATATCGAACCGATCAAGTAACAAAAATGGTGCCTCGAAAGGTTCTTCGTCATATTCCCATAATTCCACATTTGCAGTGACTGTTCAAGTGCCAAAGCATAGCACATTTTGTGGATTACCATGCTCGAAATAGAATTGAAGATGGCGTTCTTTGAATTCTTGCAGATGGTTATGCATTTAGGGAAATTGAGGGAAAATGGCCAAAATTTACAGATGAACCTCGTAATGTTATGCTTTCATTGGAAACTGATGGTGTTAATCCATTTGGAGAGCTTCAGTCTGTTTACTCAGTGTGGCCTATTTTTATTATCAACAATAACATTCCTCCTTGGATGTCGATAAAGAGGGAGCACATAATGTTGACAATGATTGTTCCAGGTATTTATTTACATTAATTTTTCAAATGTAAAATTTTCATTTGTCTCATTTTTTGCATAATATCTTTTATTTATTTATTTACGTATATATGTGTATCATGGTAGTAATTTTGTGTAATTTCAAGCAATTAGGTAAGTACCAAGTTAAAGATATGAATGTGTATATCATGCCTCTTATCGACGAGCTACTAAAGTTATGGGAGGGAATCACTATGTATGACATATGTAAACCAATTGGGCAGAAGAGATTTCAATGTCGTGGAATACTTTTATGGACAATTCATGATGTCTTGGGACTAACACATTTTTGTGGTATGTAACATTCCATATTGCACGCTTGAATAGTATATAATTAATTTAAGATATCATGCATGTTGTTTAAATAATACCTTCGTATATTAATTCACATTAATCCATCAGTTGCAGGTCTTGAAACAAAGGGTAAATTTGAATTTCCAGTTTGTGGTCCTAAGATGAAATCTCAATCACCAAAAAGTTTAGGAAAGGATGTGTTTGATGAGTATATACACTTCATCTCTAATAACCATAAGTATTGTACTACTGAAAAAGATATTTTCAATGGGAAACAAGAGACTGGATTCAAACCACAAAGAATAACACCTCGCCTATGGAAGTTGGCATATGAAAGAATTAATCCTAGAGGTATGCATTTTGTTTATGTATCATAAATATAATCATTTTTTGAAATTTTATTTTAATTATTCAATTTATTTTACCGCATTTGATAAAAAGTGTTCTGATTTTTTGTATGCTTCATCATTGTCGTCATCGTGAAGGTAGTAACAATGGGCTTCCATGAGGAATAAAATGTTATCCCACTCAATTCATGAGGTTGGCTTACCATGTGGAGCTAAAAATAGCTCATTTGTTTGATACAATGCATATCGGGAAGAATGTGACAGAAACATTATGGCGAAACATAGATGGTAGGAGGAATAAACAAAAAATTGTCAAAAATTGTAATGACATTCAGGAAGCCAATCATGCAATGAAAAGTGTGATATGATCAAATAGAGATGGAGAAAAAAATAACCTTCCATTGTTATTAACAGATCAAAAAAGAAATTATGTAAAATAGATCATTCAAATAATTAAATTTCCCACAGGTTTTTGTTCAAACATAAAGAATATATTAATGAAGAATGGTGCATTTGGTGGGGTAAAAACACATGATTGGCATACCTTCATTAAGGTAATTAATAATTTTAGTATATATATATTGGTCGTATATATTTTTTGAGATTTTTTTTTTTTTTTGTCTAGTTTTGAAACAAGTAACGATTCGTTTTTATTGTTACAGTATGTTCTACCTCTATCTCTCCCAAACGAATTTGAAAACAACATCAAACAAGTTATATATGATCTTGGAAAACACATGAGGTAAGTAGTTGTGATTATTATGCAAAAAAAAAAAACAATTTCTTGTTGTACTTAATGACATGTGTTTTACTTGTAATGTAATATGTATGATGTTTTGTTGAAAGATGTTATTTTGTTGCATCATGATCTGTAGATGGTTGTCGTTGAAAGAAATCCATGAATATGATACATAAAGTATTGGAAGAGATAAATTCCTCGGCTAATGTGTTAAATGAAAAAGTATAGATACCTCCAAAAATTTTCAATCACTACAAGGAAAAGACCTTTTGGCGAAGGTTATAGCGAATTTCTAGTATTGCAAAAATTGACAAAAATTGTCAAAAAAAACCCCGCTAAAATATATGTTTTTGATAGCAGATGTTTTTGTGGATACTATAACGGAACTTGATTATAATTAAAAAAAATATGGGCGGCCAGAGGTGTTAGCGGATGTTTACAAATTGGTGTGTTTTTATGAGAAATAAGAACCGGTTCGTACATACACGTACCCCACCAGTGTTGTAGACTTAAATTCAAGCAATGGGGAAGTAAAATATTCACGCATCGAGGCAATATAATTTATAAGCATTGAGGCGTTTATCTTATAAGAATCGAGGCTTTAACAGTAAAACACATTGGGAGAGTTAAAAATAATTAAGCATCGGGGCGGGGCTTTCTTCTTAGAACGACTCGGTGCGTTATTAATAAGAAGGAACCGATGTTGTATAACATAATATGCACTAGTGCGTTACCTGGAAAAATGCCCCCGGCGCATTAAAAATAGAAAGCATTGGTGATTTTTAGTAAAACAAAAGCATTGGTGCTTATCAATAACACAATAGCACCAGTGTGTATTAATAACACAAACGCACCGGTCCTTATTAATAATATTAAATCATCGGTGCTTATTAATAACACAAAATCATCGGTGCTTCTTATATGCTTAACGCGCCGAAGGCCAATTTTTTAATATAATTTTGTGGTATTAAATAAATATTGAAACCAATGTTATTTGATTACATAAAAGCACCGGTGCACATTTATTATAAAATGCACCGGTGCATTTTAATATTAAATGTGCCGATTAGATTAATAATTAAAATACACTGAGAAACATCGACCTATGATAGTGAAATTATTTTTATTTTTTAATTCCATTATTTATCAAAAAATTTGGATATATCTTATATTTTGATTAGTGAATTTGGATATAATGTTTAGATTAATTTGTTATATCATCATATTTTTCATCTCTTCATTAAAATATTTAGTCATCCATATATTTAATCATCGATGTAACATTTCACAGTGACATTGGACAACACAATAGAATAAATTAAAACATATTTTATTATATGAAGAAGAGGGTCTTTGTCATACAAAATGGGACACTTATCGGTAATCCCTTGTCTTTCAATTGGGACACTATGTCCCTTACATTAAACAAGAATGTTATATTTTCACAAAAAAATATTTCAAAAAAATACAATTGCAGCTCTCATTGATATCCAAATATATTGGTCATCATTCTTCACTAGAACTGTTGTTAGTGCTCTAACTACTTTCATGCCTTGGGTTATTTTGTTGAATGTTTGGTTGACTACCTCGATTGTTTTCATCTTCTTCAATTTCCATCTACAAACATAAAAATAAATTGTAATGAGTTTATCTACATTGGTGAGAATAATGAAAATTGAAATAAATAATATACATGAATGTAAATTGAAAAGCAATGTACCCGCAAAGCAAGAATTGACTCATGAATAATACACATATGTTCAAAATCAAATCTCATAGCTTGTTTCAACAATTCTTCTATTGGCTCAGTTCCATACTTTGTTTCCTGCAAGTTTTATACCCCATAATAAATCATATATTTAATATAAAGTATTATTTTTGTTTCATTAATTATAAAATGATAGAAGTAAAACAACATAGATTATACTTACAAATTCCACAATTAATTTTTGATATTCCAACATATGCTCACAATCGTTAATTAACCCAATGTCAATCAATTTTTTTGATGGCTCTTCTTTGTATGTTAGCACCTATTTGAAGACATTCAAGGATGGTTGATGTAAACCAACTTAAAATATACAAAAGAAAAAACTTTAGTTGTTATAAGGAAATAAAAATTACTCACAAACTTTGTTATCAACCCTTTTCTTCCTTGCCGTCTAGTTTTATGTGTAGAATGAGTTCCATTTTCTTTTCTTTTCTGTAAGAGAATAATTGAAAATTAATATTTAATGCTAAATTAATTATTTGTACCTAATAGAAAAATTCAATGATTACATACATTTGAAACACATTGTTGTTGAGATAGCTCCTCCTACGATGCAATTATGTCCATTTCTGTTACCATCTCCTTGTACACTTTTTTGGACATTCCTACTGGCATATTTCGGATGTCAACTCGTTGGTCCTCTGGAATTTTCATAATTTTCCTGAAAAAATAACATGACAATAAAACATTTTTATATTGATATATGAAAACTAAATATCACAAAATTGATATATTAATAAATGAATACTTTGTAATATATATATATATATATATATATATATATA
>SNQJ01S0006280.1:89564-108708 GCA_010110895.2 Picea sitchensis | reverse complement strand
GTAGTTGTTGTGCCTCTTAAGATGGTTAGAAACATATAAGATAATCGGATTATCAGTCTTAGACCAAGGTGAGAACAATCAAAGGTGGAAAACAAGGTGGTACCCAAAAGGAAATGGTCACAGAACTTTTAGGGTGTGTTGAGGACTCAACAAATGGCGATTCACTGGGTGAAGACATAATATTTGTTCCATGCAGCATATATCTTTGGTGCTCCTTTTAATCATATTAACCTGAAGTTATACATACATACATACATACATACATATATATATATATATATATATATATATATTATTATTTAATATTATATTATTATTGGAGGCATTGTTTTAGGGCTTGGTCATTTACTGGTAGAGTATCGGCTTTCCCCCTCAGATTTTGAAACCGGTAAGTACCTACCCCAATCTTCTCAGCCACCTAGAAAGGTCCAAGCCATAGGTTCTGAAACTTAGAATGTTTCCCTTTGGGTTCATTTTCCTTGTCCCACTTCAAGACTAAATCTCCTACTTCAAAGCTCTTTTCCTTAGCTTTATGCTTATCAAACCATCTTTTCACTATCTGTTGATGAGACAAAAATTTTGACTTAGCCTTTTCTCTCTCTTCTTCCAGCATAAGCAGGGTGTTGATTCTTTGTTGCATGGCCGAGGATGGTTCTTCGTTAGAATCTTGGGCCAATTGGGGAGATGGAAAATAAATCTCATTTGGGAGGATGGCTTCCTGTCCGTAGACCAGAAAGTACAGGGAATTCCCTATAGCTTCTTTGGGTGTGACCCTATCAGCCCATAGGGCATTATGGAGTTGGTTATGCCAATTTCTATGGTTATCTGCAACCGTCTTCTTTAGTATCCTTACCATATTCTTATTGGTTGATTATGCCACATTGTTTCCCTGCAGGTAATAATTTGTAGAGTAATTGATTATGATTCCTTTTTCCAAATCGAACTCTTCCAATAGGGTATAGGAGAAGTAGGCTGCATTATCAAAGACCATAACAGAAGGAACGCCAAACCTTGTAATTATTTGTTGTTCTATAAATTGGATGACTATTTTCTCATTTACCGGGTCAGAGGAATGTATTCTTCCCACTTCATGAAATAGTCGGTGGCAGTAAGAATATACTTGTGCAATTTCAAAGATTTGGGAGTAATTTCTCATATGATATCCAATCCCCACTACTCAAAAGGTCTAGAGACAGTTACAAGATGAAGTGGGATTGTTGCCCTTCTCTCCTTGCCAACACTTATTTGACAAGTCTTACAATTCCTAGCGTAAGCATGAGCGTCTTTGAACAAAGTGGGCCAATAATAGTCGGCTCTCAGAACCTTATGAGTGGTGGTGTTTCCTGCAAAATTTCCCCTAGTGGGGCCATAATGGAGTTCTTTCAACACTTTATCGGCATCTTCACATTTGAGACACCTCAGTAATACCCCATCATAGTTGATCTTGAAGAGTACCGAATTAATGAGGCGATATTGTGCGAATTTTAATCGGAGGGCTCTCCTTTCTCTGGGGTTGAGGTTTTCGGGACAAGTCCCATGATGTAATAGATGAGCCAAATCCTTGTACCAGGAGTTTGGTCCCAGGGAAATGTATGCTGCTTCACCACACCACAGTGCTATTTCATTATCCCACCCCGGATCTTGGTTTGCTTGATCTTGAGCTCCAGCTGCGAGCTTGCACAAACCTTGTCCTTTTACTAACTTGGTGGGTTTTATATCTAGATCAAATTACTGTACTACCGCCATCCATTTCCCTCTTCTTTATCCCATTTCTTGTTGGGTAAATAAGGATCGGACTGCAGGGTGTGGCACAATCACCTTGGTGTGATTCTTGAGGATGTACGACGTAAAATGTTTTACTGCTTTATAGACCACGTAGGCCTTCTTGTCTATGGTGGGGTAATTGAGCTCAACTCCTTGAAGGTTGGTGCTCATAAATGACACAGGGGATTTGTTGTTGTTGTCGTCCTTCTGCGTCAAAACGAAGCTAGCAATTGGTCAGAGGCAAAAGTATAAAGGTTAAAGTCTCTATTGAAATCAGGACTTCGCAATACCGGGGCCTGGGATATGGCATATTTGATATTGTTGAAAGAATATTTTTGTTCATCATCCCACTTAAACTGGAAATCTTTGCGAATCATTTTTTGTAAGGGTTTGATGATTTCGGCGAAGTAGGGGGTGAATTTTCTTACGAAATTAATTTTCCTGAAAAAGGACTGCATAGCTTTCTTGTTATGGGGTAGCGGGAGTTGAGATATGGATTTAATCCTTTCGAGGTCTATTTGAATTCCCGCTTGAGATATAATATGACCTAACAACTTACCTTCTTCAACACCGAAGATACTTTTTCTTAGGATTGAGTGATATGCCATATTTTCAGCATCTTTCAAAAATCTGAGTTAAGTGTTGGATGTGTTCTTCTCTATTCTTCGAGTACACTGTTACATCATCTAAATATACTACCACACACTTACTTATAATTCCCCGAAATGCCACATCCATTGCCTTTTGAAAGTTCACTCCTGTGTTAATCAAGCCGAAAGGCATGTGTTTATAAGAGAAAGTTCCCCATTTGGTCCAGAAGGTATTTTTTAATTGGTCTTCCTCTGAAACCAACACTTGGTCGTATCCTGAAAAACTGTCTAGAAGGGAGAAATTTTTCGATCCCAACACGGTCTATAGGAGTTTCTCCATTGGCAGGACATGATAATTGTCCTTTTCTGAAGCTCTATTGAGATTCCGAAAGTCTACATATAATCGGATTTCTCCTGAATTTTTCCTTACTGGAAAAGGGTTCGCTACCCAGGCGGAATGTCTAACTTCGAAAATTATCTTCGCATCTAAACGCTTCCTTAACTCTTGATACATGAGGGGTTCCAAGGATGGGTGGCACTTTCAGAGCTTCTGCTGAAAAGGTTTGATTTTGGGTTTCAATGAGATGGTGTGTTGAATGATGTGGGTATCATACATTTGCAAATCTTTATAGGACCAAGCGAACACATCCTGGTATTGTCTGAATAATTTGAGGTAGGATTTCCTCTCCTCTTTAGATATCGTTTTGCCAAGATTTACATACTTTGGGTTGTCTGGGGTTCCAATATTTACATTTTCGTGGAGGGGATAGGAGCTACCAGTCTTTGTGTTTTTAGGTCCTTTGAATCGTTCCTTTAGATCAAACAAATTCTCTAGATTTGCTATCCCTTTTGGAATTGTGTGAGCCTTTGGTTTATCCGCATGTTGACCCTCTCGAGGACTAGTTTCCGTTAGTTGTTCATGGAACTCTTCATTGTCTATAGTGAGGTCTCTAAAGTTGTATTGATTATCAAGAAGCTTATGATTTATTCACCCCCCTCAAAGACTTTCCAATTATAACTATTATTAGGTATCGATGGCTTGTAGAGAAGTTCTACAGTGAATCAGGAGGCTTTGTAATCTTCTAAAGGCGATATTCTTGAAGCAGTGGTGGCTAAGGAATCAGCAAGGATATTCTTCACTCTGGGGACCGCAGTGATATTGAAATATTCAAAGCATTCTATCAACCTCTGCACCTCCTATTGGTAGTTCTTAAGATGAGGGGAGTTGCAGTGTATAGTGTTTTTCACTTGTCTAATGATGATTTTTGAGTCTCCGAACACCTTTGATTCCTTGACATTAAGATCTATGGCTTTCTTTAACCCTTGTACTAGGGCTTCATACTCAGCAGTGTTGTTGGTGCACTCAAATTCTAGTCTACAAAACAAGAAATGGTGTTTACCCTTTTTGATCGATGAGGATGCACCCTGCTCCCGAACCCTCTTGTGACTTGGATCAAACAAAATAAAGGGTCCAAATTTGCGAGCGACAATTTCTATCCCAATCAGTGTTCCTCTCTTCGATCTTTTCTTTTGGAAGACCTAACACTATGTTTTGACAAAAGAGAGAATCTTCCATTGGCATCGAGAATTCTTCTTGAAAAGTCATTTCAGAGTTTTGAGTAAGCGAAATATTGGACAGGAGAGGAGAAAAATTGCCAAAGTGAGAATCAAAAGAATAGTTCCCTAGTATGGGAAAATTGGTAGAGGTTGGTTCATTCGGGGTTTCCAGGTCAGTGACCGTATGATTCAGGTATATTTCCCTATCGATTTTGATCATGTTCTTGTATCCCTTCAGAGGTATCCAAAGGTGTGCCCAGTCTATGCTAAAGTATTCATTTAGTTTTTCAGACCAATCTCGGCTCAATAATAGCCCATATGCCTCAGGGATATCCACCACAATGATGTCAATCACCTGCACGAAATTAGGATGAGTGGATATCCTGATCATCACATGTTTTATTTCCCCCATGACCTTGACCTGGGTCCTGTCTAGTTGTATGACATGCTTATCACTTTTTAGAGGGACAACACCTAATTTGTTACAAACGGCCAATGGCATGACATTAGAAGACGCCCCGGAGTCTACCAGAAAATTGTGGAGATTCCTATTGAAGACTTCGAACATTAAAAGGAAAGGTGGTACAAAAGGCCTCTCCTTCCTCCCTTCTGAGTAGGTGTTTATCATTGGTTTTCTTACCAAATCTGTAGGGGGCAGATTCTTCTCCTGACCATCGTCGGTGGTCGGGTTTCTTACCGAACTTAGAGCTTGAAACAGAAGGTCTTTCTGCTAAGGGATTCTACATATGTCCATAACTGATATATTAGCTTTTAGCTTCTTCAAATCTTCTACTAATTGTAATCTAATTTAGGAGAATCATGAGTATGGATACTTATAGGTTTGTTACCGGGAGCGAAAGGTATTCTCGGGTGATCAGGATTTAATTTACTTTGTGAGGCACGGGTGGCATCGGTATCCTTTGGGTCGAGTTGACCCTTACTACGTGTCTGTATCACTGATATCTCTGCAGGTGGTCTCTAAGATTTAAACATATCATCCGAAGATGCGATCACGTTGGGATCCCATATTAGCATGGTCATGTCTTATGGTGGGTCAGCGTCTTCCTAATCGGAAATATTAAAGGTCGAACTGTTGGATGGTTTGGTCAGAGAGACTACGTCTAGAAAATGATTGGACATTAAATTCATGGCATGGACACACTGAGGGAATTCCCTTTCCGAGTGGTTCTCTTGGTGGTAAGTACAGAAAGAATCAGATGCAACATTCCCTAGATCAATGTTTTGGTTGGCTGGGGGAGGTTCAATTGCTTTGAAAGGCTGGTTTCTTTTAAAGAAAGGCTTATAGGGTCTTTGGCTTTGGTTTCCCTCACCCGCATTTCTTTTCCTATCTATAATATCATTTGATAGTTTCTTGACCATGCATTACAGGTCTTCTATATCCCCATTACCTTTATCGGGAGTTGGTTCAACCGGCTTCCCCGACGGTCTAGTCAAGAGGAGTCCTCTCCTGGGAGGGGATTGGCTTTCTTTTCTCACTAGAGAGGCCTGGCCTTCTTTACGTCCTTTCATCTGGAAATCTATCATCTTGGCCTCTTCAAAATTCTCCACAAGGGTTTTCTTAGCGGCTCTCTTAACGAACATTGAAATAGAGGCCGGAAGCACGTTGGCATAGACCTCGATTTGCAACTCTTGAATAGGTTTCGTCGCGGGTTGAAATTTATTTAGGATAGTCATGAATCTTTCATTGAAATCTTTGACCCTTTCTTTTGGGGCCATGGTGGCTACAAATAATTCAGCCATAAGGGCTCCTGTGGTAGTTTCTTCAGTGAATTTGTCTAGGAAATCCTTTTGGAACTTAGTCCAGTTGGTTATGGATCCTACTGGCAAATTAAAATACCATGTGGAAGTCGAGTTCTCAAATGTGTAGGGGAAAAGTTTTCATACTACGTCTTCATGTTGAACGTTCATAAGCCTGATCGCGAGTATGAATTTCTTGATATGATCTTTGGGCAATCCTGAGGTTTTAGGATCATACTTGGGGAGAAACTTTTCCGAGTGTCGAGGGAGATTGTGTACTCATCCCGGGATGACCACGACATCCCCGGTCAACCAAGGTTGCTTGTATTGAAGTGGAACTTCTCTCTCCTCCTCGTGACCGTTGTCCCCTTCCATATCTTCAGAGTTGAAGTCAGGCTCTTCCTCTTTCGAAAGGTCGTTAGGTTCGGAGATGTCGTCGGATGGCGTCTTGGGTATGAGGTCAAGAGGTTCTTGTATTTCTTTGATCGTGAAATCTATTAAGTCTTCGATGGAATGTACAAAAACTTCGTCAGGAGTGTTGACTACTAGTCTACTTTGTTGTTTTCTTTGAGGGAGGATGGGGGTGAAGGGCAACGTGCCGATTTGTCGGGCGTAGGCTCTGGTAATCCTTCTAAACGGATTCACTTCCTTGTGAGGGAGGACGTAAGTTATTTCAGGGTGAAGATATCTTTCCTCAGAGTGGGGTGATTTATCTGCTTCAGGAGTACTCGGTAAAGGTGGGTTGTTTTTTGGATGACTATCCATGCATGTGGGCCATTACGAATCTATAGGTTGTTCGAAATGTCAAGAAACTTGCATATCCATCCATTCATTCTCAGGCCCTCCTTCTAGCGCCAATTCTCTTGTTGGGGTCTAAATCCCCTGACTCAACAACAGGAACCAAACTTGCCACCGAGGCCCAATTAGACTCTGCAGGGTTTAGAGTGGAATGGTTCTCCGGATCTTATGATCTGCCCAAATTATCGATGAGCTTTTGTTTTTTCGGGTGAAGTCTCTTCCTTCACTTAGGATAGTTCTTCTTTGTATTCTCTATTAGATGGGGGATGGTACGAGATATGCAAGCGGGTATAAAACTGACCAGGCAGGCGGACAAAGTTTTAACTAATGGGAGAGTCGAGCTTGGAATGGCAACAGAACATCTGTTCTTGATCTTATGCTAGAGGGCCTAGTAATAATATCTAACCGAACGAGCATCTGACTATTGTCTAAGAAAACTACTTAACAGAAATAAAATGTATATGTAATCAAGATCATGGCAAGCAAAATAATTCATCTACCAAGAAATTCATCACATAGGGCAAATACCCAGCATAAAGAAAAATACATATGTAATCAAGATCACAGTAAACAAAATAATTCATCTATTAGGAAACTCATCACATAGAAGCACAGCGATTCACTGTCATTTAAATCAAAGAACATCAAAACATTGCAACAGATAACTTGAAAATGGGAATTAATTGCTCTTACTTATTTACTGCATCATTCATGGAAGAGGAAAGGAAGTAATTCTTCTCAAAATCCACATACATCTGATGAAAAATAGCTTGTCTTTGGTCCGGAAGGACTTCCCAATTCATAGCATTATGAAATAATTATCAACAACTGAAAGAAAAAGCGTTCTTACAACAACCATCGACCTTTTGACCATCGGTCGATGTCCCTAATTATAATATAAAGTCTTAACAATAATTAACGGTAAAACATAATTTGAGCTAACAGTCGATGTCCCTATTTATAATATAAAGTCTTAACAATAATTAACGGTAAAACATAATTTGAGCTAATAAAAAATCGTCACGTGTCGTTATCATCTAACAGTCTTTCAACAGTCCACCCAAGTTGTTTCTTGAAAAGGGTGGGCTCTTTCATAATCAGACCATCTGATAAAGAGTTCTTCACAAGTGTTGGCCCATGGAAATCTGTGTTGTTCCATTGGAGCCGCATATATTCCCCTGATGTCTGTTGCATGCACCCAATACTTTGCAAGGATGAAGTTCAATTTCTGAAGCATGGTTATGGATTTGATTGGATGTCCTGCGAACTGTTGTACTTGCCCTGGCATTTCATCAGTGACCCTTGCGCATTCTTAGGCCCATAACACATCTTGTTCGGCACACAGCTTGATTATTTCATTTAGGTTGATAAACATATCATGGGTACCATACTCAGAGAGTCCGATGTCTTTCATTATTTTATTGATTTTATGCCAGTGCTTCTGACATATGGCCTATTGTTCTTGGATTTCTTCGTGTGGGATTCGAGACATTTTGGCCCAGTATTCGGTTGATCGCTTAATGCGATTGAGATTGCTTTTACTTACTAGTCGAATGTCGTGGTCTTCCTTTTCTCGGCCTTTCTGGACTACCTCAATAAACTCGAGCCTCTCCATCGCCTATTCCGCCTTCACATACCATCGCTCCATTTCCTTACATGGCGTGACTCCCATGAGAGTGTCTTCCTAGAATTCGACTATATTTGAGATTAACAGGTGTCTTTCCTTCTTGAACTCATTGTAAACTTTACCGAACTCATCTTTTAAATACATATCTATCTGTGTAGCACCCTTATAGTAATCGACAAGATTGCATAAGTGTTCGAGCTCCTTTTGGGTGGCGGAAAGTTATTTTTCATCTCTCCTAGCTCTGTCCTTGGCGGCCTCTAAGAGGGATTTTCCCACACCAATCATCTTAGATGTATGGGTGTCTTCTATATCGATTAAATTCTCCTCAGTGACGACTATGATGGATTGATCCAGGGTGATTCTTCTCTTATTTGTAGTCCTTTGTACGATAGCCTTTCTCTTTTGATCATAGGAGATCACATATATTTCTGTGACCTCATCTACCGGGTTTGGTATTTTTTTATCACCCCATGTGAGATTATTTCCCAAGCTTCCGGCAGTGTATATTGGTTCGAGAGTGGGCTCTCGAACTTCTTCATTCTGCCTTGTAGATCCAACTTCTACTTGTTGCTCATCGGGGATCTAGGTATTGGGAAAGATAGAGGTGTCGGGTATAGACTTGTCACTTACTTTCTCATCGATCATGGAACTGTCGATTTCCTTCTGCGGAGGCTCGTCACTCAGGCCTACATCCATTTTTGGTTCATCGGACTTTCCTATATTGTGATTACCTTCAACTTCATCTTCTTTATGTGGGACTGCCTGGTCCTAAACCCCGGGCCCAACAGAAGAGACCTTTTCGGGACTTGGGGAAGGGGTCTTTTCGGGACCTTCTTCTTCTTGGATGCACACCGGGGTACCACGATAGGGCTCCGTAAATCCTGATGTAGGTTTCTTGTTCATCCAAATACTAGTGACCAATTTTAACTATGACCTTCTTTGCTTCGCCTGATAATCTAGGGCATTCTTTCTTAAAGAGAAAGAGGTAAATGGGCGCAATAAACTGATCATAGATAACAGCATAGAATTTCTTGTACCTATTTTCCCACAAGGTGTTGTAGTATACATGGACTGCGAGCTCCTAAGGGTGTCAATTCAAGTTCATCCCGGCAAAAGCGTTCCTGGTGTTGATGACATCTAGTAGATATGAAGCCATGTAGAAGGTGGGGGTATCTCCCTCCTTTGGTGCCTGGGCCTGTTTTATGCAGGTGCTCAACTATTTAGATATGATAGCATCCCAATTGAAACAGGTGCCTGAAATGGTGACTGTAAAAGCTAGAGGCATCCAAGTTTCCGAAAACCGGGAGCAGTCTTTTTCCCCATGAAATCTGTAGAGAAGGGCCATGAGATAGGTGTATGGTTCCATGATATTGACTATCGGGTACCAGCCAAAAGTTTGGTTCATGAATTTATTGTCTTCCCTCCACCAGGATGCCATGATTTTTCTAGTGTTGTGAGAGTCATATAAACTCATCACGAAATCAGTGCTCTACTTTTCTCCAAACTCATTGAGTTTGTAGTATTTTTGAACTTCTGATGGAAGGAACACCCCTACGCATTCTCCATTGTTATCATTAATCAAACATTTATGTGTGTCGATGTGATAAATGAGCCACTTTAAGAGCTCGACGCAAGGGAAAACCAGAGACCGGCTTGCCACCATGTGCAGATAAGCCCTGCGAATATTTGGGAGGACCTCGTCATCGATCTTCCTTGTATCATGGTCACTGTGTGGAGTATATTTGAGGGGTTCTTCTTTATTAATGTTCTTGAAGACTTCTTCCCAGCGAGGAAAAGTTGTCTTTGCTCCAATGCTTGCCTATGTATCCCCAAAATATGGGGGCTAGACAAAGGGCTCCTTGGTGATCACCTTGATGATGGGCACCGGTTTAGGAGCTAATTCTAATTGTCTTGCAACTGCTGAGGAGGAGCCTTCTCCTATTTCTGATTCTTGCATCTTTGGCGCCCGTGGGGATTTCCTGGTGGATGGATTCTTTGGAGGCATTGTCCCTGCAATAAAATCCACCCTTAGGACATGTATACAGAGCAACATCGGGTGAGAACATATACAAATGAAGCGTAAAACCACAAGTGAACCCATACCTGTAATGCTTGCTAAGATAATTGTTTAATACTCACTAGACTTCAGATGCTTCCTCTGGACTGGTGGCTTTGTTCTCCTGTTTGTTCCGAATTCCTTGCCGCGTAGAGTGGGATCACATAAAATGACTCGAAAGAATATAACTGGGAGATATTACCAGTCATATCAATTAGTTAATACGGGTGATAAATGCAGATTTCAAAATAAACCGCTATCGGATTTCTGTCACTGAAACTTAACTGGTTGACGGTGGAGGTGTGGATGGAGATGCATTGTATCAATGATTTTAACGGTTCCCTTTTGATTTGCGCATGAGATAGTAACTAATGTGAGATCTATGAATTAACTAAAGATTTGAATGCGGAGTACTTGACACATCTGGGGGTTAAACATCACATCACGTCTTACTTTCATAAAGATCAGGGATAGACTACTATTTAGATGGTTTATCAATACTGATATCTTCTTGATAAAACTCCCGATACCGATGACAATTGGATTGGTGATTAAGCGAACGTTTTGGGCATCGGCGGTTGGCGATGGAACTCCTCTTTTGTGCGACGCTCATGATTACACTTCTCTACCGAAGCTGAAAGGATCAGCCTTCGGCGAAATATTTTCGGAGGTTGTTTGTAAGAAAGAAACACTAATATCATCCAACACTGACGAAGGTCGGTACTCAACTACTTTGACTTCTCAAAATTATTTTCTCCACCTTAAGCTTTCGTCGATGCCGAACTTCTCTAGGGAGTTGGGAAAATTCTGGGTCGTTGATTCCTTGAGTATTCGTTGTGCCTCTTAAGATGGTTTGAAACATATAATATAAGCAGATTATCAGTCTTAGACCAAGGCGAGAACAATCAAAGGTGGAAAACAAGGTGGTACCCAAAAGGAAATGGTCACAAAACTTTTAGGGTGTGTTGAGCACTCAACACAACACAGGGATGATCAATGTACTGACAAGGAATAATTTAGGTAAGCATATCATGACGCAAAATGGTTTATGAATAGATGTAGTAACAACATGTTACAAATACAGGAGTAACAACATGTAAAATACATGTGTAACAGCATGTAACACATGTGTAACAACATGTAAAATACATGTGTAATAGCATCGTCATGAAATGTATAATGAAGATTAACTCCTTCAAACTGTTTATCAAAACATGTTTTTTCTGAAAAATGTTGCTATTCATGAAAAATATCTTCAGCATCAAAATTGATGGTTGTTGATCCTAAAAAATGTTAGTACTAAACCTCCAATCAAACATGTGAGATCATTGTAAACTGCATAAATTAGTATGAAGGCGAGCAAATTGAATTTCAAAAATAAAGTGTAGTTTTGCCTCTCGCCTTTTCTATTTTTCTCGTTGATTGTTGTCAAAGTGACTTTGAAGAAAACAAATTATCATGAAGCGTAAAAAAAACATGCATTCGTATTATTTTCAGGAAGTGAATAAAAGGTCCATTTGTAATTTTCATAATTTTACAATGTTTTATGTAATTTTCATTCATAGTTTTATATTTTTTATTGTTTTGTATATATATATATATATATATTTTTTTAATTCTCAAAAAAAAAATAAAAAAAATCCAAATGAATACTGTGATCAGAGAGGTAAGAAGAACACTTCTCCTAGATTTAGATTTGTCGGTGGATGTCGATTGTTCCTAAACCTTAGTGATCGAGATCGTGATCCAAAGTCAAAATTTAGAGAATTAGATTCAAATTCAGATGCTCGGGATAGAGATCTAGATAAAAATGTTCATTATAGTTGAGCCTCTTATGTTTTGCTTGACCTGAAGAGTTGGACTATGCGCTGATATTGATGGATACATGTATATGTTTACTCGATTGGGCAGCCGAAAGGCCCGCAAAAACTGGGATTGAATCTTCAATTGTCTGCCATAGTAGAGCCCAAAAAATATTTGATCCCCAAAATTGTGGCTCTCTTCACCCACTCGTTTAAAAATTGGTTTCTCATGACAGGTCAAAGCTAAAATCTGAACGAAAATCGGGGATCCTAATTATACTCAATATTCAATAGCCTAGCTAGTCTATTGATAGTCCATTCTTGATATCATAAACTACCAGTTTGTTCATCAAATGTAGGCCTAAGAATAAAATGTCGATGCATTGTGGCTTTTGCCAAAGAATTGGCATGCCTTTAAGCTCTAAGTGGCAACATTTTAGTGGAATCTCATAGAATTTTTTCCTTTAATTGAGCTTAGGAGTTCCATCATAAACGGATTCACAATCAGGTTATTTTGATCCAATTAGATGGATGGAGACAAATTATGGTGATCAAAATGAACCTATGGTTTCATATTGTATTGTTTTTGCAGGTTCAATTTGCAAGTTTTAATCCAAATTAAAAAGGCGAATGCTAGTCTTAGCAGCCGAGGCAATTACATTGGCGGATTTGGTGTGAGTAGGTGCAGGTTTCGGATGAAGGCTAGATATGGCATCAAAACTAGAAATGGACCAGACCGGAAGTTAAAAAATGAGAAGAGCGTAGGCATGACATTGTTCAATCACTGTTTCAACAAGTAGATTTTCGTTGTAACAACATGTAAAATTCCGTTGTATCAGCATGTTGTAACAGAATGTAAAATTTTCATTGTATCAGCATGTAAAAATTTCGCTGTAACAACATGTAAAAACTTGGCTTTGTTTTATTCGTATAAATTTTTTTATTGTGTTTATTTGCAGGTCAAAGGATGGACGCAAAAACATTCATTCTTGAAATCAAAATCATCCCTATTTTTTTATCCTCGCGATCGCACGAAGTGCGAAGGAGAGCATACTTATTCTAGGTAAAAGCAAAATCTGATAATGAAAACAAAAACTGAAAATGAAAGCCTACCTACTCTATGTTAATTACATCTTAGAAATCAGTTACATGTAGTCAAATAACCAATGGATCCAAGCATGCAATAGTAACAACAATATGTTCAGTGGCAATTTCTCGAATGAAAAATAGAATTTTACAAGAATGAATGAATCTAGTTGTTGTAACTGTAAATTAACAAAATTAAAAGAATCTAACCTGGTAGTCGCTTGAAACCATCGTTCGATATAGATTTCATAGGCGTAGTTTCCCTCTCTCAGATCATGCTGCATCTTCTCATTGTCCTCCTCAAGTTCCTCTTATGTTGATTCCTCGTTCGTTTCTGGAGGAGTATTTAAGCTCTAGGTTGTTGTCAAGATCTCCTCTTCCTGAGAAGAAGAAATCCCAACTTTTGCAAGGATCTGAGCGAGCTATTCCAAGCTGACACTCATAGTTAAATCATATTGCAAAATGGATTCTTACAACACCCAAATCGAAATAAAAAAACTGAAAATCACACTTGCTGAAACACATGAAAACCTCTTCATAGTTGCAAAAATTGAAATTGCAGAAATTGAAATTACAGAAATTGAAATTGCTAGAATTGAAATTGCAGAAATTGAAAGTCACACTCTGCATGATTTGTCCCAAATGAGGTCGGCGTCTTACCTTAGATTTAGGAATACGTTGGCAGGGATAACATGAGGAGTCTCCACTAAAGTAGCTGCTATGACCCCTTACCAACACATGCAGCCACACTTGGAGGAATTGAAATCTACACTTATGCTTGCAGGAATTGAAACACTCCCTACATTCCCTTACTCATATGCCACCTCAAATTTAGGAGCATGACTAATCATACTTTCATGAAAATTCAAACTAAACTTCAATCCCCTTGCACTTTCCTGGAAACAACGCCAAAATGTTGGGCACTTTAATTGTCTAAATAAATAGATAATTAAGGTGTTCGATATGAATTGTCAAACCTAGGGAAGTTTTGTTATTGTAAGATAATTGTGCACAGTCTATGCTAGATTATGAAAGCAAACACTAATCAAATTTCAGTAAGGTAAATTAACACTAAAAGAAATAGAATTTAAAAGTTGAACACTAACACAAGTTGCTGACACAGCTGGAGTTCTAATCTGTTGTTGCAGAATTGAAGTCACACTTGCATAATTGAAATCACACTTGCATAATTGAAATATAATTTCCAGGAGTAGAATTTGATGTGTGTATAAGAATCCTGGATTATCTAATCTATTCTAATTTTCTATATGACTCTTGTAGAAGGAAGTTCTGTGCTAATTGCTGAAAGGAAGTCTACTTAATTGCTTTGAAAGTTAATTCATTTTATGCATTAGATTAAATCTATGTTTTCAAGAAAAAGTAAATAGAAATGTGAATTCCCTTTCTACAATTAAGTAGACTTCCTTTCAGCAATTAGCACAGAACTTCCTGCCATTTTATTATAGTGGTGAGTATTCTTATCTGTCACGCGGGTGACCCGGGTTCGATCCCCGGCAACGGCGCCAAAATGTTAGACAGAAATATTGTCATTTAATTCTGTTGTAGTACTTTCCCAACCATTTAATTTGTCAATCTAAGGTTCGTAGTCTTACGAAGCACACACACTATATATGCAGGACTGAAGTAGAAGTAATCTAATCTAAATGGTTAAAATGAAATTAAACTAGGAAAGCATTGAAAGACTAACTAGGAAAGCAAGAAATTAATCTAGGAAATCAATACAACATGTGAAGAGTTGAATGACAAAAGACATATGTGAGCTCACACAATAAATCAATCTCAAATTATATTACAAGAATCAAATGACAAAGCATGAAAGAATAACAATGAAAGAATCAAAGCTAATAATCCCCTTCTAAGACTTCAAGATAATCTAAGTCTAATATCTCATCTCTCCCTTTCCCCAAATGAAGAGAGAACACTCTCTTTTATACATGAGAGTCTTGAAGATAAGATAAGAGTTTCATAATTATAGATCCACTATTCTCTCAACCACTTTCCTATTATTACAAGATATGATCCCTTCAAATCCTCCACACATGTCTCACAAATCTTGGATAAGATATGCCATCAAAATCTCCATGATCTTCTCCTTTGAGTATGATTGAATGATTGCCCCAAATATTCTTCAAATCTTCAAAGCTTGAAGATAAAATTCGAATTTGAGGCTAAGTGGTAATATTTGACTTTGTTGAAATCTTCAAATATACTACACATCATAAAACTCATCCAACCTTGAGATATAATGAAAATATGTTAATTGTCTAATATTTAATCACAAATTCACTTATAATACTAAAATGAATAAAGTGGAAAATAATAATGTGAAACTCAAATGTATTTATGAAAATGGTATGATGGAAGGTTAATGGGATGATGAAATGTAAGGAATAGTGAAAGGAAAGGTGGATGAAAATGCAACATTTCTGAGTCTTAACAAAAACATGGGTCTAAGTAGAACCTTCGAACAAAAAAAAAACTAATTAGACATGTAGCAAGAAGGGGGGAAAGAAAATTCAAGCATTAATAATTAAAGTAGAAATTTAATAAAGGTTTAATTATTAAAAGGGTTAAATGGTTGTTTTTGTCTAAACCTGATAATTCCTAATTTAGTTATAAAAAGGGGAATGTCTAACTTAGTAGGGAATCTAGTCTTTAGAACTTTCTATTTGTGAACTCAACTAGGCTTTAAGTAAGGCGTGAGTCATTTAAGAATTTGTAAGGGAATAAAGGGACACTGAGGAGCGTTTTTAGGAACACTTTGAGGTGGGTGAGGGAAATAGGCAACTTTAATTAATTAATGAATTGATTTTATGTTGCAACTAAGGGATCGGGTGACATGTTTACGGGGGGAGGGGGTTATCCTAATTAAATTTAATAAAAATAATCTAATGAGGGTTTGGAAAAGTAATCAACTAAGTGCTTGAGATTAAACGCATGCATTGATCGGTGTATTGCGTACTGTTTAGATTTTACTTCTTGCACAATGATAGTTCCTTGTTACGAATGATTGTTGGTTATTTACTTATTGTGCCATGGATTTGTTATCTTACCTGTGTTGGTTAATAGAACGCCTTTGAGCCTAGATGATTCTTGGTGATGCTTGATCGAATTGACATTTGGTTACCTTTGCACCTTTAATCGTGTTGACGAATGTCTGAATCATTGATTATTTCTTGTGCACCTAATTTTTTTATGTATAACTGATATATTAAYTGATTAGAATACTAGCGTGCAATTCATTAATACGATGTATGACTAGTGGAGTAATTTAACTCCTCGCGTGCACCGAGTTTTAATGCAGTGTTGATGGTTTTAGACTTTAGTTTCTTGTGCAAGATGCAAGTTTATTCTGACGAGTGATTGCACATTTGATTGGGATTTTCCCCATGAATAACTTATTTTTCTTTGCACCTTGGATTTAAGGTGGTCAGTGAGGTGTGATGTGATTGTTTACTCGCAAACCATATTTAGATTGATGTTTTAATTTCCTAGCAAAAAAAAAAAATCAATTGTGACTTGTTGAGCGTCGCTTGTTGTCGTAACGAATGGGTTGTTGCATATGGTATCAAAGTGGGTTCAACCCTGCGGCTGTGGATAGCCACGCCTTCCACTGAATTAAACACTTGAATTATTAACTTAGCGCTAATTAACACTTTAACATGTACATGAGTTACTCATGGTTGGAGGACGTCATGATGGTTCACAACGTGGTGCTAGGTGAGGAGGCACGACGCCTCCAGTAGCACCCGTGCTAGAGGGGTCCAACCCCCAAGGAGGAGAACAAGTCTTGAGCATGAGAGGATTGTCGCGAGGGATGCGTTGGGTCTGAAAAGGTCCTTCCGGGAAAATGGCAGAGGCCTTGACTAACCGTCTATGTTGAGATAAGGCCAGGGCACGGGTACCCCTGAGGGTCCACAGTGCGCCCCAACCAATGCTGGTAGATTTCATGGAATACTCGAGAGGGTTAAGTTCTCGAGTCCATGAGTGCCACAGATGGCTCAACCATCGAGGCATGGTTGGAGAGCCATGCGATGTGCTTCGTGCTTCGTGGGTAAGAACTCCAACACGAAGGTCCACATGGAGGTCCTCAGCAAAAGGGGGAGTGCTCTTCTATGATGGAAGATTCTCCTACCTCAACTAAACATGGTTGTCGAAGCCATCTTATGGGAACAAGTCGATGAACGGTTCCAGGAGAAGTAAATGTTTGAAGAACTCATTGAGCTCCAACTCAATGAGTCTAGCGCCTTACGACAGGATGGTCGTATGGTGTCGGATTATGAGACCAGCCCTATGGAGCTACTCCGATATGCCCCACATCTGAAAACGAAGAAGCTAGAGGTCAGCAAGTTTGTGTCAAGCTTAACTCCATCTATCCTGTGAAGGAAAGGACCTAAATGCCTCAGACATTGTGTGATGCAGTCTAGTAGGCCTCTTAGATGAAGTAGAATTGACCACGGGAGGCAGGGCGGGACTCTTGCAAGACCATCTGGACTAATGACATCTGGTGCATAGCAGCATCAGATGCCAACCAAACAAGACATATCAGTGCCAAGATATGTCTATAGGACCCTTGTTCACGACACCTTGACAATAGGTTCCTCAGAAGAGGCCCCCCCCCTATAGGGGACCTCCGCATCTATGGCAACACCGCTAACAGTCGCCATTTAAGCTTGTTAGTAGAACAGACCAGGATCTTAGGCTAGTGGGACAACAAATTCTATTTTGGGGACCAAAAGTATTGGACCAGAGGTGGGCTATGGATGTGTGGAGAGTCACCTTACCCACAAGAATTCCCAGTTGAAATGGGCCAGAGCGACCGAGTCACCAAGAAACACTATTGTTGTGGAGATGGGAAGGGCCCATAAGATTCATGATTACAGTAAATAAACGCCAGGTCAAGCACCAGTCCACTGTGCTCGAGGCGTGAGGTGCCATCACCAAACGAACTTTTAGTATTTGTTATACCCCGGTGCTACGTAGAGCTCTAATTCTAGTACCACGCTGAAGGGATTTAGGTAAAGGCATTAGACAGGATGAGTTTAGACCCATCGACATGGCTTCGGGTACCAACCGAATGGTTGGACGAAGGGGTATGAACTATCACTTTAACTTGGGGATAGTGTAACTAAGTCTGACCTACGTCACGATATTCAAATCTTATGACGTCATCATCAGTATGGACTGGTGGGAAATCGCATGATGCGATACTCAACGGTAAGATGAGGTGGTTGAGTTGGACCGACATGAAGGATAGAAAAGTGTGATTGTAGGAAGAAAAAGGGGAGTATCCCCGAGGTTCATTTCTTCTCTACAGCTACTAGAGCACGCGCAAGTATGCAAGTTATATGCATACTTAGAACCTAACGTCAAGGGCATGGCGGAAAGAATAGAAGACCTTCTAATAGTAAGAGAGTTTGCAGACGTGATTCCCAGAAAAATTACCAGGTGTGTCGCCCGAATCCAAGATGGAATTTACCATCGACCTAAAACTTGGAACTGAACCGAGGGCAAGAAAGCCTTATCGGATGTCGACCCCTAAGTTACAGGATTTGAAAGAACCACTAAAGGATTTGTTGGACCAAGGTCTTATATGTCCAAGTATATCGCCTTGGAGTGATCCTGTTAATTTCATACGGAAGAAGGATGGGTCATGGAGACTCTGCTTGACTACCGCCGAGTATTCCTTGACGACATTTTGATATTTTCTCGAATGACGGAAGATCAAGATGAAATTTTACGCTTGGTACTACAATGTTGCAAGAGAAAAATTACGGGAAGTAGTCGCAAAGCTATCGAGGATTCATTTCTTAGTGTGTGATATCTCTAGCGAAGGCTTCGCTATGGATCCAATGAAGGTAGAGGTTATTATGGAGTGTCCTGCACCGAAGAATGTCCTAGAAGTGCATAGATTCATGGGTTTAGTGGGATATTATCGAAGGTTCGTCGAGGATTCTTCAAAGACAACAAATCTGATTACAGAATTGTAGAAGAAGAACAAGAAGTTTGTGTGGACCGAGAAATGCACGGAAGCATTTTGAAGGTTGAAGGAGTTGTTGATGATAACGCCAATACTAAAAGTCCC
>SNQJ01S0006280.1:57670-88604 GCA_010110895.2 Picea sitchensis | reverse complement strand
GGAACACCACTGACCTTTAGTACAACATAAACTTGAGATATATAGACTGGCCGAAGGAACAAACCAAATTGGGAAGGTTGTGTTGCATATGTGTGAGTTGGACCAACAGAAACATTGGGAATAGTTATGGCCACTGGTTGAGTTTGCATGTGAAAACAACCATCAAAGCACCATTAAGATGGCGCCATTTGAGTTTCTATGTGGGCGACCGTGTCAGATGCCTTTGAGTTGGGATCGAATCGAGGATGGGGTCCTGGTAGGACCAGAAGCGATCCAAGAATTGGAAGAAGAATTACAAATAATACGAAAGGGGATGGAAGAGGCGCAGGATATGCATAAGGGTTTGTTGATGCGCATCGCATCAACCATAATTATGAAGGGCCTAATGGCTAGTCGTGCCTCATTCTTTGAGGCATTGCACGATGCTTATCTTGTGTCCATGTGTGAATTTAGTTCAGTTATCCTATGCATGAGATTGACTGAGTTCTTGGCAGATGTTGGTCAGGGTGCACTCACAGCCAAACCAATCCGCTTTCTGGACCGTCACATTCGACAGTTATGTCATCAAACTGTCGATGAGGTCAAGGTCCAAAAGGAAAATTATAGTCCACACTTAGCTACTTGGGAGGATGCATATGATACGCGTCATCATTTTCCCTTGTTGATAGATGACATTTAGATATTGTCAGATACTTTATTTTTTCATTTGTACTGTGAAACTTCGAGACGAAGTTTAAAACAAGAGGGGGTGTATGTAACATCCCGCTCTTGCGCACACCCGATGTGACTTATTCTTGTGGACACTTGTGTGCAGGTGATTCGGTTCATTATATGATTGACTAATTCGATTATGGAGCATGATGATGTTGTAGATTTGATCATATGTTATTTTATGATATTTATATCGACGAGTGTTATTGATTGGTTTTCCTTAGTGTACAGGACTCTGGACGTTTGAGGATGTTGATGGCATCCATGGATCTCCTTGGACTCCAGATCGAGTCAAGGAGCGGACAGTTGTGGTTTGAATGTTTGGATATTACAAATGCGGCATATAACTAGATATTATGATGTTGATTGTTATCGCTAACACATTTCGTTGATGGATGCAGGATGATGATAACTTGCTAACCAGACTCACATTAGGAGTAAAGGGGTCATGCATGACAACCAGAGATATTGAGGGAGAGGTGTGGCAGCAACCCTGCCACAGCCTACTAGCACTCTCGTCGTGGCTCGAACGGTAGGTTAACGATTACCTAGTTCGAGAGATCCAGGATGTCGTAAGGGAAGACTGTGACAGTCGCTCATGATGATTCTAAGGGGCACGCAAAAAGGCAGGGTCTTTATTCCTTAGAGGTCCTTAGTCTCCCACAAGGTCACCTAACGGAGTATTGACTCTAGGGGTTTGACATCTACCAAATTCAGTCAAGATACGAGTGGCACCCTTGGAGCACGTAGTGCGTCTTGAAGGGCACGTTGTGCAAATCAAACGGAAAGAGGCGAGTGGCACCCTTGGAGCACGTAGTGCGTCCTGAAGGGCACATCACAACTTAAACCATGGTAAGTTAATAAACCTAGTTCCTAGAAAACTATGTCTCATTAGGACCTGGTCAGCCTTAAAATGAATGATGTGATGAGTAAAGTTTAATAACAAAATTTCCCTTAAGAACTATCGCCAAGCATAGTGAATTTAAAACCTGGGTCTAAATAGAACCTTTGAACAAAAGAAAAACTAATTAGACATGTAACAAGAAGGGGGTAAAGAAAATTCATGCACTAATAATTAAAGTAGAAATTTAATAAAGGTTTAATTATTAAAAAGGGTAAATGGTTGTTTTTGTCTAAACCTGTTAATTCTGAACTTAGTTATAAAAAGGGGAAACTTAAATAAAAAGGAAACTAAAAGAAAAGGGGAAACTTAAAGAAAAAGGGGAATGCCTAACTTAGTAGAGAATCTAGTCTTTGGAAGTTTCTATTTGTGAACTCAACTAGGATTTAAGTAAGGCGTAAGTCATTTAAGAATTCATAAGGGAATAAAGGGACATTGAGGAGCGTTTTTAGGAACGTTTTTAGGTGGGTGAGAGAAATAGGAAAATTTAATTAATTGATTGATTGATTTTCTGGTGCAACTAAAGGATCGAGTGACTTGTGTGGAGGTTTATCCTAATTAAATTTAATAAAAAAAATCTAATAAGGGTTTGGGAAAGTAATCACTAAGAAAAATGATATATAAAAAGGATGGCATAGGAGGAATATGGATGGGGGCTGGTAGGCGTAAGCTGCCGATATTTTTCTTGACTGATTTTACCTTGTGGGAGTTGGGACTCAGAGGGAAGAAGAGTACCCCTAACATTGGCTGGGAGGTACCGGTGAGGTTTCACAGTAGCTGGACGGAGCGCAAGCGTGGGAGCACATCTTCCCCAACGTTGTCTTTGCCGATCACGGTATTTATGAGAATTGTATTTGTAAATTATTGAGTTGTACGTATTTTCAGTTTAGAATTTTGTTGTCACTGTACGATATCTCTGGCTTCATTTGCAAGCTCCTGGACGATGAAATGTGTATAAAAATGGTTGATAGTAGATACTATGTATGACTGTTTTTCCAAGCTCTGGTGCGCACTCAGCCTTAGCGATAATGAATAGTTCTTGGCTTGTCGTTTGCAGAATTTATACTTTAATCATTAATATTGCTCCATTTATGTCTCTGTTAAATTTTCAATACGCTAAAGATTCATTTCGCCATGATTCTCCATTTTTGTTATTGGGTAAGTGATTGTTATTGATAAAAAAAAAAATCAACCGAACCTCCACCCTGATCTTCTTCTTAAAACTATCACTTTGGTAGATACCCTTAGCAACTTCCTTGAGATACGAGCTTTCAACCCACCCAGAATTTTTAAACCTCTGCATTGCGAAATTGCTCAGCGTTCGAACTGCTTTTACCCAGCGATTTGGATACTGCAATCTTGTGTTTTCCATTCAAGATCTCAGAGAGCGGACATGTTCTTCTGTGCTTGGCGTTCTGTAACTAAAACAACGGATTCCTTAGTAATCAACCATGTGAGTACTATGGTGAGTTAATTACGGGTTAATAAGATATTCATGGAACCAACTACGTGTTAGAGTTATGACAGTGTCCTTGACAGCCTCTCAGCGATCCTTGTAATTGCTCCGCGTTGATCTTCTCTTGACCCAGCGATCCTCCCTTGACTGCGTTTTTTCTCTCCACTGCGTCTTCTTTTACACAGCGACGTGGGGTACTGCAGCTCTGCGTTTTTGGTTCTTGTGTTCCCGTTCGATGAGAGTCAACCCTTGCGATTGAGCCTTCATCACGAAATGTAACCAGCGCCCTCTCTCTGTTTCACCATCGTTTTCAATCGGCGGTTCTAACCTGAATAACTCCGCGCTCTAGCTTGTTACCCACGGATTTCTCACTGGGTTTTTCCCTTACAAAAGCTCGGCGAATTTACCTTAGTACGCGGCGGTTTCGTGTTGCCTTCTTACAGCAAAATTTGGCCACATTACTCAGCGTTTTTCATGTTGATTCCCTTACCGGGGTTTTGCCTCTGTACTTCGAGTTTAGTGCGGCCTTCTCTACAGCGAAAACTGGATCTATTCTCTTTTCGCACTTGTTATGCTATTTCGACTTGTACTTCACACTTTGCATCTACTTCATATTGTTGCAATTCGCACACTTCTGTGGACTAGTTATCTTTTTGAACTATGCGAAATCAATAACATGTGGCTTCTGGGTTTGGTTAATAAGCCATGTTTTTCTTATCAATTAGAAATAGAGTAAAACGACCCGGTGAAATCTATCTTTGGTAGATCGGATTCTTTGAATCCTCGTACAGATCCTTTTTCCCGAATCACAGATTCTTTTCTTCCGATCCCACCTTATCAGAAGAAGCCCTTTCTATTCTATTTCTACGACGATTGAATTGCCCTCTTTCCCAGCTGGATCCTCGGGTTCTCCCCCTGCGAATTTCATCTCCCTCGCATGGCGGTCTTGCCATAATTATCCTCGCATGGCGGTCTTTTATTTTTTTCCACGTTGGAGATTCCGGCGCCGGAAACCCACCCCAAATACTTCCCCACATAGTGGCTGGTATGGGAGTGATAAAGCTTCGCAGCCCCAAGGGACACAGGTTTCGAACTCATGACTTCTCCCCAAACTGAAAGAGTGTGCGCATGTCTTAACCAATTGTGCTATCCCATGGGACCTAGATAAGTTTTATGTTACACCAAGRTAAAGATGATAGTTTAATGTTTTATTGCAGTCATTAGCTTTGGTACTACTATTACCATCAAATGAGAAGTTTATCTACTTATAGATGCTTTCAATGGTACGTGCGTATGTAAAATATCTCGGGGTAAAAAAAAAWTTATTTGAAGGTCATGGCTCACCCTCTTTACACTTGTTTAATGCTATGCTAATTTTTATTTAATGCAGTATTCTAACTTGAGCGGAACCACTTAGAATGGATGAGTGAACACTTCATTAACAATTTTGTTAGGACTAAGGTATTGGCATTGCTTTTTACTAGCATAAGATTAATGATTCGATAAATGATTGATAATTCTAACGATGTTAATCGTATTGATTTGTTAGTATTGTTGGTGTGGTGGGTGATTGAGAAGATTTATTGATTTTTTTTTTAAATATGATTGATACTCATTGGATACCACTCATAATGTTAATTGAAGGTGTTGATTTTCTAATTTATTTATGTTTGGGATTGTGAGTGATGTGATGATGATTTTGCTAATAGTTAGACCCTTGTACGCATTAGATGTTGGTGATGCCTGTAGAACTAAGTTCTTGAGATTAAACACGTGCATTCATCGTTGTATTGCGTATTGTTTAGATTTTACTTCTTGCGCAATGATAGGTCCTTGTTACGAATGGTTGTTGGTTATTTACTTTTTGCGCCATGGATTTGTTATGTTACCTGTGTTGGTTAATAGAACTCCTTTGCGTCTGGATGATCATTGGTGATGCTTGATCGAATTGACATTTGGTTACCTTTACGCCTTTAGTCATGTTGACAAATGACTGAATTATTGATTATTTCTCGTGCGCCTAAATTGTTGATGTATAACTGATAGATTAATTGATTAGAATACCCATGCACAATTCATTAATACGATGTATGACTAGTGGAGTAATTTAACTCCTTGCATGCACCGAGTTTTAATGCAGTGTTGATGGTTTTAGACTTTAGTTTCTTGCGCGAAATGCAAGTTAATTCTGACAAGTGATTGCACATTTGATTCGGATTCACACCACGAATAACTTCTTTTTCTTTGCGCCTTGTTTTTAAGGTGGTCAATGAGGTGTGATGTGATTGTTTACTCGCAAACCATGTTTAGATTAATGTTTTAATTTCCTAGCACACAAAAAAAAACAATTGTGACATGTTGAGCGTCGCTTGTTGTCGTAACGGATGGGTTGTTACAGAGAAGTATATTACATAAATGTTCGATTCAAATGGGGATCCTATGTTAGATGATACAGAATTCTTCGACACCTATGTTAAAAAATTTCTCATTGGGATAAAAAGGAAATCTATCTTTTATGAGCTCCCATATTGGGAGCATCTTAAGATTTCCCACTTACTAGATCCCATGCATATATTTAAAAATGTTTCATCTTCTTTATGGAGGCATGTATCATCAAAACAAAGTGACACATTGGCTATGAGGAGAGATCTTATTTCTTCAAAAACTAAAAAAAAACATTGGCCAAGACAAGAAAGTAGAGTAGAGGTTGATACCTCTTGGTCTTTCAAAGAAGGTGATGTCCCACAGATTTTGAAGAACAAAGATCTTTCTTTGGAAAAGGAAGCTATATTGGGTGTGAAGGTGTCTTATTTATATGGTTCTTCCCTACGCCATTGCTTCAATGTGTGTCAATACCATTTGTCGAGGTTGAAATAGCATGACCATTTGAACCTTCTAAAGCTACGACGTATATCAAAAATATGATTTTATTATTTGTAATTTTTATTTTTATGCCATGGGATAAAACATAATTAATTTTGTATGTGTTTACTTTGTAATGTCATTATTCTTTGCTCGTGTGTGGCTATGTGAACCATGACTTCCCCCATGACCTAAGGCGTTCCATATCTAAATTATCTTCATTTTTATGGTGGATCACATCAAAGGAGATTCATATGGCTAGCATTCCACGGTGGCGTCAAGAGATAGCTGATATTTTTTTATGTTTGAGAAGGAATTACCACCGAGTTTCATGGACTTGTAGGTTTATATTCTAGTTCACCTAGTAGATGAGGTTGAATTAGTCAGGATGTTCTTTTGTCATTGGATTTTTTTTAGAGAGGTACATGAAGAAATTGAAAGGATTTGTTCGTCAAAGGGGAAAAACCGAGGGGTTTATAGCAGAGGGGTAAATATTGTATGAGTCTTTATATTATGTTAGTGAGTACATCAAGCAGATCGACAACACACCAGGTACAATGATTTGGGATGACGAAATGGATGAAGACAAAAGAGAAGGGGAGCTTCTCCAAACGAATGGAAAAAGGCGCTTGATAAAGAGTAAGTGACTTATCATTTGTCAAATTTCTACACAATAACTATTCACATTGAACTTCATAATGTATATTTTCATGATCTCATATGTACCATATGTTGGTTTGATTTCATGAATACATCAACGAATTTAGAAATTGATGCCATCAATAAATTCATTCTTTACAATTCGGAGGCAACACAGTCATGGGTCGCATTATATGAACAAAAGAGGAGGAAATGGGAAAGTGACAGGAAAGAATTCATACGGTTGAATGGTAGAAGCATGCCTTATCCTGATCATTTAAAATAAAATATGTCAATGATATTCCTCAACAGTTGGGTTGTTGACCAAGTCAGAGAGAAATATGGTGCATCCGAACGTTACCCGCGTAAAGAAGAGAATGCACTAAACATAGGGATTGGTTGCAGTAACTCAGTAATAATCTCTTTGTGTACATAATTTTTAAATTCGTAATGCACATTTGAATTGTAAGTACATCTATATTATTGTATATTTTAATGGTCAGGTTATTAGACACATATCAACACTGTGATTTGTTTATTTTTTATGGGTGAATTTGTTCCCATCTATGTGGGCATATGGAAATCACTTTCGCACATAGGATGTTGATGATGGACACATAACACAAGACTATGGAGTGGAAATCGAGTTTGACCAATCTAGTCATGCTAGCCACCGCGATCAAAACACCATACAAGGGAACTTGGGTTACGTTGGAAAGATACAAGAGATCATTCGAGTGGACTTCTCTTCTTTCCAATGTGTTATTTTTAGGTGCAAGTGGTGGGATACCTTTGATTGGAATAATTTAAAGGAAGATCGTGATAGTGGGATGATATGTATCAACTCTAAAAAGATGTGGGATGAAGCTAAGGAGCCTTATGTTTTCTTAAAACACTGCAACCGAGTGTTTTGTTTACCCATATGTGTTGGATAGGGATTGGTGGTTTGTATTAAGACATGACCCTAGATCAAAACATATTTTTGAGAACAACAATGTTATCATGCCAAACGAGGAAAATAATCAGGGCAATGACAATGGAGAGTGATATATTATACATGTTTTATTATTTATTACTTACTTTTATGTTTTCAAATCTATAGTGGATTTAATAATTTGATTATTAGATTTACAATGTTTTTAGTATTTAATATTTCATATGAAATATTATTAATTTTTTTATTGGATGATATAATTAAATTTTATGTGTAAATGATATAAATATTTTTCCATTGTAAATCTAGATGATATTTGAACTTTTTAGTATTTTAATTTTAATTTTTACTTTAAAAAAACAATATATTATTGTATTGTAAATATCAAATATTTTATAGTGGACCACTAACGCAACACGATGCGCTCGCTCCAGTTCTGAGACTAGGGTTCGATCTCAGCTGCCACCATGGATGCTCAGGGAGGAGGGGAGTCGTCGCCCGCCCCCCTCTCCGACCACCTCCTTTCGAAATCTCGTCACAGCCTGCAGTAAGAAGCTTCCACCTTCAGACCCCCCAAGCTTCGTTAAGAGACTAGACGTCGTCCCGGAGATCGATCTTCCCCCTGATCACCCAATGAAGGTCGCAATTTCCCTCTCAGAACGAGGCCTGGTAGATCAATTCATGGGACTCTGGCCCTCAGCCAAAACCACAGACAACTGGATTCAAAGAAACTGGAGGTTGCTGATAACAAATAGTGTCATGTGCTACGCGGTGGGAAGAGGGTATTTTATCTTCAAATTTATTTCCCAGGAGGACAGAGATCTAATCTTTAGAAATGGACTGTACTTCATGGGCACCCAAGGGCTCTATTTGAATCGCTGGACCCCAAGCTTTGACTCGGCCTCTGAAGTGCCCAAAGACGTCCCCGTCTAGGTTAGACTCCCGAATCTTCCAATACACTGCTGGAATCCCTCCTTGCTTCAAGCAATCGAAAATGGATTGGGATGTTACATCGACAGAGCGGACCCAAAAGACCAGTACTCCTGTGCAAGGATGTGTTTGGAAGTTGATCTGGAGGTAGGCCTACCGGAAGCGATAAAACTAAAAGTTGGGGATTGGCAACATTTTCAAAAACTTGATTACGAACAACTTCCATTCAAATGTAGAAGTTGTCATGAATACAACCATTTCCAAGGAAACTGCCCAAAAAGCCTTAATATAGAGAAAGCAGTGGATGAAGGTTGGCAACAGGCTCGGAAAGGGAAATCCAAAACAAAAGGACCACGAAACTAAAAGACATACCCAACGCAATCCAAAAACCCAGGAAGCAAAGAGAAGGAGAACAACTTCAGTATCTTGGCTCGGGAAACTGACGATGAGACAACATAACCAAGTAAAGATGCCCAAGTGGAAGAAACAAGAGGAAACCAGGCCCCTGAAGACAGAGGAAATCAAATGATTATAGAAGAAGAGGAGAAAAACAAATCCCCTCAAAGGATGGAAGCAAGTCAAGGCATAGAGGAAGGGGAGATCTCGTCAGGCAGCGACTCAGAAGGCGCAAGTGAAGCTTGGGCCACCCCAAAGAAAACAGGAAGGGGCAGGAAAACCAAAAAAGCAGAAAGAGACCAAGAAACCTACAAATACGTCCTAAAAGGCTCACATCCAACTATCAAGCCACTGATCAACGTTCGACACACTAGAAAGAAATCCAAATCCTCCCAAGGAGGCCAATCCTCCCCCCAAGGTAACTGATGAATCTAACCTCCTGGAATTGTAGGGGTTTTGGCAGCAAAAGAAAAGAGGAAGCACTCAAGGATATTATCAAAGCTTTGAAAGAAAACATCCTACTCCTCTAGGAGACCAAGATGAGTCAACAAGACTCCCTCAAAGTTTCGATGAATGTTTGGAGAAACAGTCAAGGAATAGCCGAAAACGCCAGAGGCGCCTCAGGAGGGCTCTGCACTCTATGGAACACCACCAAAATAGATCCGATCAGCTCAGACACATGCATGCACTGGATTCACACCAAACTCCTCTATAAAGATTCAGGATATCTGGTAAGCCTCTTCAATATCTATGTACCGCAACATATAGAGGAAAAAAACACTGCTGGGAAACCCTAAAAGACTTCTTACAGCAAAATGAACTCGACAATATCATTTTAGGAGGGGATCTTAATGTAACCCTGGCTCAGGAAGAAAAAAGAGGGGGAACCATCGTGAGAGACCCAGCTAGAGAATGGGTGGAAGATCTAATCTCAACCTGGGATCCAGTAGACATTAAACCTGCCAAAGGCCTCTACACGTGGACTAATAAAAGGATAGGTCCTAGGCATATTGTTGTCAGGCTAGATAGATTCCTCATCCAAAGAACCTTCTTGTTAATGGGGCTCACCGCCGCCTCAGAGATCCTCCCCCATAGTGCTTCAGATCACAATCCCATCCGCTTAGAAATCAAAACCGACCAAGTCTAAGGACCCATCCCTTTTAGATTTAACCCGACATGGATCCAAGACAAAGACTTTCTTCCTCTTGTTTCCAAAATTTGGAGAAGTATTGTTAAGGGCTCAACTTTTTATGTTTGGGAAGAGAAACTAAGAAGGCTAAAGACAACTCTAAAATCCTGGGCAAAGGGCCAAGCAAACCCAATCACCTCTCGCAAAGAAGCCCAAAAGCAACTCGAGATCCATCAGCTGGAAATGGAAAACAAAGAGATCACGCAAGAGGGCTTGCAACACGAGGACCGCCTTCAAATAAAATGGCACAAAGCATGCAGAGAGGAAGAAAGCCACTGGAGGCAAAAATCTAGAAGCCTTTGGCTAAAAGAAGGCAATAAAAATACAAGCTACTTCCACAAGCAAGCGGAGGCAAGGAAGCACTATAAAGCAGTGACAGAAATTCAGGTTCAAAATAACATAATCTCAGATCCAGAGGGCATAAAACAAGCATCCTTTGAAGCCTTTGAAGCACTCTACTCAGAACCGCAAGGGACAGTCATAGACCCTCAGCGGTACCCTCTCTCCATTATTCCAAAACTCATTAAGGAGGACATCAACATCAGGTTGATCAAGGAAGTAACACAGCAGGAAATAAAGGAGGCTCTGGACCAAATGAACCCAGACAAGGCCCCAGGTCCGGACGATTTCACTGCTAGATTCTATCATCAGTGTTGGGATATAATAAAATCTGATCTCACCAAGATGGTCAGGAAATCGCAAACAACAACAAACTAGGCAGGAGCACCAACTCAGCCTTCCTGGTGCTTATTTCGAAAGAGAAAGGAGCAGTCACCTTCAATCACTTCATGCCAATCTCCCTCTGCAACACAAGCTATAAAATCCTCACCAAAATTATTTCCAACAGAATCAAAACAATCCTCCCTCTTATCATCCCAGAAAACCAAGGAGGCTTCATCAAAGGCAGGCATATTGCAGATAACATCATTCTAGTTTAAGAGGCCCTTCACTCAAGCGTTCAGCGAAAAGACAAAGGTATGATAATAAAACTTGATCTCGCCAATGCCTTTGATAGAGTTAGACACAACTTTTTATTTGAAGTAATGAGAAAGTTTGGTTTTGATCCAACCTTTGTAAAATGGATTAAAGCTTGTATTGGATCACCATGGATAGCCCCCATGGTGAATGGAAAAGTAACAAAGTTTTTCCAAGCCACAAGGGGCTTAAGGAAAGGGTGCCCCCTTTCACCCCTCCTCTATGCAATCCAGGCTTCAGTTCTAAGCTATCAACTGGGAAAATCCCAAGTTCAAAACAACCTTCAGGGGCTAAGAATCACGCAAGGGGTGAAAGACATTAATCATGCACAATTCGTGGACGATACTCTGTTGTTGGGAGGTGCAAGCCCTATAATAGAAAATAAGTTTAAGGAGGAGTTGGAGGCTTACGCTGCAGTCTCAGGAAGTGAAATAAGTCAGGCCAAAAGAAAATTTTATGGATGGAATATTAACCCAAATGAAATGTTGGGAATTACAAGAGTTCTGGGGATGGAAGCACATACTAACTGGGAGGCTTTAAAATTATTGGGAATCCCTATTTTCAAATCTGCCCCAAGAGCCTCACATTGGAACCATCTGATGGACAATCTAAATAATAAAATTACCTCCTGGGGGGTGAACTGGCTAAATATAGCAGGGAAAATTGTCTTGATTAAAGAAGTTCTGGCCAGCATACCCATCTATCAGAGCTCGTTGCTTCTATCCCCTTCCACCACAATTCAAAAAATCGAGGCACTGCAAAGACATTTCCTGTGGGAAGGAGGAAAACAGACAAGAAGGAAAATGCATCTGATAAACTGGGAAAAAACCTCAAAACCTCTCATGGAAGGCGGCCTCAACTTCAAAAAAACCCAAGTTCAGAACCTGGCCTTGGGGCTAAAGTTTCTCTGGATGATTGTCACCGGGAAACCAACTTGGAGAAAATTGGTACTTTGGAAAAAACACTTTAGGGGGCCTAGGGAACGTTGTTGATATTATCCCTGTAGGGAAGCAAAGGGTTCCTCTATCTTTGCCCTCTGCAAAAATGTCATGCCCCACTTCAACCCTCATCTCACCTGGGTGCCAAGAATTGGGAAGAAAGTTAAAATTTGGCAAGATTCAATCATGGGAGACCCCCCCCCTAGGGCTAAGACAGGATCTGATGTGTCTCAATGACTGGATGGAAATTCAAAACATAAACTCTCTCTTTGACATCTCAATCTGGGGGAATGATAAGTACAAGACTTGGCAAGGGTGGGGAATGCTTAACAGACCCCCTGATTTAGAAAGGGAATGGAGCATCCTAAATCTCTGTCTTCAAGGGAAATCCCCCATCAAAAAAAAAAGGAAAGGACGAAAGAGGCTAGGGAGGGAACTCCAAGCCCTACACCACAACAGAAGGCTACCACCTCATCGTAAACGTTCCCAATGTCCCACCCAACCCGTCCATCTGGAAAGCAATTTGGCAGTCCAAGTCCATCCCAAAAATTGACATGTTCATCTGGACCCTTGCCCACAATAGCATCTAAACAGGGGAAACCCTCAGGAGATGAGGATGGGAATGCCCCTACAGGTGTCCTCTTTGTCTTCAGGCGGAAGAAACTGCAGACCACCTCCTTCTCAACTGCGACTACTCCAAAGAAGTCTGGAAGCTGGAAATAGGAACACAAAGCGACACCAACCTCCCTCCAGACACTAAAAGTCTTCTCCAACAATGGGACTCCAATTACCCGTTCAAGATTCATAAACAAAGCCAAGCCTATGCTCTGTGGAAGGTCCTCCCCAAATTCATCCTGTGGAATCTATGGCTGGAAAGAAACAACATAATCTTCAGAGATAGCAAAAGGAGCACATCCCTGGTGGTAACCAAAATTCATGCACTCTTTGGCGAAAGTGCACCTTACTTATGCTAGTCAAAAAACAACCAAACGCTAGAAGCACCAGAGGAACTTTGGTTGGATCAATTTAAAATCCAAAGTCATAATGGGATAAATGTTAGCACCCCAAATCAAGAGGAATGGGAAATCAGGAAAGGAAAACAGGATTTCGACAAATGGAAAACAAATAGAAATGTCCATATCCTGTCCTTCGACGGGGCCTCGAAAGGGAACCCGAGCCTAGCAGGAGGAGGAGGGATAATTGAAAGCCCCGCCGAAGCAACAACAATAAACTACACCCTGGGTTTAGGAATCGAAACCAACAACAGAGAAGAGGCCCTGACACTCTTGCAAGGGCTCCATCAAGCAAGCAGTCACAGGATCCAGGACCGGGTTATAATAGGCGACTCCAGAATGGTAATCACAGCCATAATTCACCATTCTAAAACCCAAAACGCGAAGCTCAACAACCTCTTGGATAATATCCACCTCCTTCTTGGGAACTTCCGATCTTATAAGATATACCATGTGTTAAGAGAGCTAAACAAAAGAGCGGATGTTAAGGCTAACAAAGGCGTCCTCTTGGCATCGGGAAATTTGAAGTTAAATGGAACTTTATCCAGCGTGGAAATACCTTGATCCATGAGAGCCGACCTCCACACTCAAAAAAGAACGTTGAAGAAGTAGCAAGGAAAGAAGGGAAAAGCGATCAGAGTAAGTCATGTCAGGGCAATGCTATTGGGCAGAGGGGACAAGGTAGAGTACCATGGGATAGCGGACTTCAGACAAGGAGGCGAAAGAGAATCAACTCGCCCATACCTCATGGATTTGGCAAATTGGGTGGAAATCATGAATGGGAAAGAAGGAGGGAATAAATCGGAGGCGACTCCACAACCTCAAGCCATTCCTACGCAGCGATCTCCTGAGAATTCTCCAATGCAGCAACAGGGCGCAAGAAGAGGGGGAAGATATCAAGAAATGGCATCAATCTCGGGAAACAAGGCAAGCACTGAAGAAAGACTTAAGGCGATGGACATGGCATTGGAAAATCTAAAGCAATTACTGCATTTTCAACTGGACTTCCTTGAAAATCTGGACTCTGAAGTAGGCCGACATCTTGAGAAGATGGAAGCGGACATCTCCACCACCAAAATTGGTTTCACTGAAGAGCTGGGCAAGCTACACAAACAACTCAAGAATCCCAAGGAAGAATTCGAGGAAAGAATCAGTCAGCTGGAGGTAAAAATGTCTCATCTCAACAATGAATGGAAGCAAGACCCAAAAAACTAATCCAGTCATTCAGCAGGAAAACGAGTCCAACTCATCTTCAGCAAGATTGGTGTTTTGTATAGAAGCCAACGCTGTAAATAAATTTGTAATCGTTTATTTTATGATAGCACCTCTAGTTACGGGTTCTGGTTTAATGGGTTTGGGAAAAGGAGGTTACTCCAGGAAGGCAGACGCTCGGTGAAGCGTGGTCCATTTTGTAATCGCACCAGTGGCAAGTCCACATTTTTATAATCAAATACCACTATCTGTTTTCGTCAAAAAAAAAAAATATCAAATATTTTATATCATAATTTTAAAATGTATTTTTGTTACCCACTATTTCATATCATTACCATATTGTCTTATATTGTATTAGTTTTAATTTTGAGTTCATACATACTAATTAGGGGAATATTCAGATCTAAAATGAGTCTCTTAAGTGAGTTTTTCAAAAAAACATCATTGTCCTTAGATAACTAATGCATGTGTCCCTCTCTAAACCCATATAATAATATATACTTAAGATATTACATAAAAATCAAATACATAATATATTATGTAATATAATAAATATATTATATTATATTATATTAGATATTAATTATAACATAATAAAATATAATATATTGAGTTTTATTAATTAATTTTATATTACGTATAATATATAATAATTAAAAATTTAATTAAACATGTAGATCATAACCAGTTTTTATCCTTTATCCCTGTCTTTATCCCCTCTTTTTATTTGTGGGTAAGAAATTTTACGGCTCCTAAAAGATAATTGGATATAAATTTCACGACACCTAATAGATAATTCAATTCTTAATATCGATTACAACAACAGTTAACAAAACGTAACATAGCCACAGATGGCGTGCCACCTGTTCAGTGTCAAAGGACAGATGGAATAGGGTGGTTAGGGGAGTTATTAACCCCAATCGCAAGCCCTCCGCTCATTACTGCATAATTACCCACACCCAGTGGAGAGTAATGGTAATGCGCCTAGACAGCCTTGCAGGGTTAATGGCCCCTCGTGTAAGCCATACCAAGCATATCAAGCCTAGAGAAGCCATCACCTTGACTCTCATGGCTAGCTTATCCGTCAATTTGTGGTGTACTAAGTGGGAAATCGCTCTGGTGAACTCATTCATTCCCCCTCTGCATTTTCTCCTGCTCCTTGGCTCTTCTGAGTGATTTCTCACATTTTCCCTCTGCAACTGCATTTGCTCCCTTGCTCTCTCAAGTGAATTCTCTCTTCATCCTCCTGCTACCCTGATCCTGCCCCTCGGCTCTCAAAGGAGAGTTCTCTGCATTTCCCTTTTCTTTTACTCCTGCGCTTTGGCTCTTTCGAGCTCTCCCGGGCGCTTTCCAACATCCCCTCCACGCTCCAACTTTGCTCCACTACAAACTAGCCTCTGAATTCTCTCCACCATGCCAAGAGAAAGGGGGAATTCCAGGAGAGGCTCATTGTACTATAACGCCCTCTCTAGTTGTGACAGACTTACCCCCTCCCAATTGGCTCTCATTTCTTCTCGCACCATCGTCCCCAGGCATAATAGCCAAGGGTTATCGGAGCCTCCATCATCACCCCCCACTCCATCCATGGAAATAGCCTGGTTAAAGAGGAAACGCCATCATCGAGAGAGTGCACTCCCTTTATCACTAATCCTCTTACCCCCCGAAAATCAATCCACAAGACTTGGTGTTTGGCGATGGCAGCTGCATGGTGGAGGAGGAAATCCCCCCAAGATGGTAGGTGGAGGATCACATGATTAACGCTGGCGAGGACAAGGAAGTGGAGTGGCATATGCTCTGTGGAAACCGACTCTCATAGGAGCATCTCCAACTTATTTTTGAAATTCGGCAAAAGAAAGACGATCAATTTCACTCACAGCGCATCCTCGGCCAAAGACTGGACATTTTTTCGATGCATTGGTGGACGCTCCTGTGCAGACTCGATGCCCAACGTATGGCCAGAAGTACACCCTTCTCTACAACATCGATGGCCTCCAGAGCTTGCTTGTGGATTAAAGCCTCCAAGTTTCTGTTTTTCGTTTGCTCTCATTGTAGGCTACTGTGTTTTTATTTCTCTTGTCACAGACTAGATGGTCATGGTGACCAATTCCATTATGTTCATACAGTTTGGTCATGGTGATCAAATCATTTTGCTCATACAGTTTTGTTCATGCGGTGACGCGTCAAACTCTAAGTCTTTAATGGCAGCCACTTGTTCTGGTTTCCCTATTGTGGCAGAATAGGTGGCTAACACTTGGCATTGTATAGATAACATGAGAAATTAATACAAGGACCCCTTTTTTATTTACAAAAAAAAACAACATGTAACATAGGATATCAAAAAATGACATAAAACTTAAATACATGTAATTAATCCACTTAAGAAAATTATTTAAAGAGAATAATTCATACAAATTAAAATATTTCTTATTCTGAATATTTTTATGTTTTTATACATGTTTTTTGGTTAAGTTTGACATCCATGCATCATTGTAGTATAGTAAAAAAATGTTGAATTAGAGGTTTTAAGACTTGTATTAATTATGGGAATATAAAAAAAATATGACCAAATTACAATTAAGAGGATTTTAAAATTTCACAAAGATTTTATAAATGTTAATTGAGCTTATCATAACTATTTTTAATTATTCATTATGAACTTCTGAACAAAAGAAATATTCTTGAAATGAGGACCAATTCTCACATCGTACTTTCAAGTAAACTAGTTTGAAAAATTATGATACAAAGTAAGGTTGAAGATTAATATAGTTTACTTTTAACTTACCCAAACTTTAATTAATAACATAAGACACATTTTTACCCATTTTTATAACTTATTTGCTTTTCTTGGTTAAGTTTGACATTCATGCATCCTTATAGTATAGTAAAAAAATATTGAATTGGAGATTTTGAGACTTGTATTAATTATGGGAATATAAAAAAATATGACCAAATTACAATTAAGAGGAAGTTAAAATATCACAAATTTTTTATAAATGCTAATTGAGCTTATCATAACTATTTTTAATTATTCATTATGAACTTACAAACAAAAGCAATATTCTCGGAATGAGGACCAATTCTCACATCGTACTTTCAAGTAAACTAGTTTGTAAAATTGTGATACAAAGTAAGGTTGAAGATTAATATCATTTACTTTTAACTTGCCCAAACTTCAATTAATAACACAATACATAGCTTTACCCATTTTTATAACTTATTTACTTTTCAAGACCTCTTAACTACAAAAAACATGATAAACTTGGTATTTTCATTTTCATTATGTTCAAATATAAAAATGACAACATAATAACTTAATTAGAACTACTGTAATCTAACATATTCAAATCTATCATTTGTACTATATATAGCTAATATATCAAAACATTTCTAAAAGGAAGGTATAAGAAGCTTTGTTGCTAATTTCACTTGTTTTAGACATGAGTACTTTATTTTAGATATATTCAAAAATAAAGTACTTAATTAAGAGTACTTTACTTTATGGAGAAAAATATATAACATGACCTAACATCAACATCAACATAAACATATAAATTAAGTACATCAACATGAACAAAAAAAATGTTATATATATATATATGAACAAGTAAAATAACTTCTATAATGTACATATATGGTCAACAACACAAATAACTACTATAACTACATATCTAGTCGTAGTCTCTCATGAGAAGCATGATGTGGAGGAATATGTGGTGCCCTACTCATCGGGGCGAGGTGAAGGAGGAGGAGGAGAAGGAGGTACTGAAGTAGAAGCACCATCAACACCCTAATCAACATCCCCACTCAGAGGAGGAGGAGGAAGTACTGAAGCAGAAGCGCCATGATCACCTCCACCCTTATCAACATCACTAGCCAGAGGAGGAGGAGGAAGTACTCAAGCAGAAGCGCCATGATCACCACCCTAATCAACATCACCACCCAAAGTAGGAGGACAAGGTACTGAAGCAGAAGCACCATCACCACCTTGATGATCATCATCACCACCCTCATCATCATCCATACTGGAGGACATTGCATCCCTCATCCCTACCAGTAACCTGGAAGCTCTAATGATATGATACATAAGAGACTTCATATGGCGTGGCAAGTCCGTCTAGAGCTTCAAGATATCAGGGTCATCCCTAATGTCTCGCATCTATACAAGGTGGACTCTCATGCCAACCAAAATTGCAATAAGTATATCACACACCTCCATCCTATATCTGAGATCGGTCCTACGCCGTATACGAGGTGGTATATGCGACTGAGGACCCTGACCCACCGCAGCCTCAGCCATCTCCTCATTTGCATCAAGTGGAAAGGGAGGAGACATGTCCCCAACAAATGTGTCAACCTCTGCAAAATATAACACAAGTTAATAATTAGTCGACAATTTCATTAAACAATTTAATAAAATATGTTAAAGAACATGCTAGAATAAAATTTATTCGAATTAAGTAATACAATAAATTGAAAGTACAAGATTAATTTAAATCTTACCTCGATCATCTGGTGGCTCATCCGTTTTGAAGAGGATGTTGGGACATCCTCGCCAATCCATCCCCGTGTAAGGGTACGACACCATCACAAACACATGATTTGCCTCACTGGATAATAGTTGAAGTTCATCCCTTGAAATCCTAGCTGGAAAATCAGGAATGCCCCTCTTGGGAATCATCTCACCCCACATGTGCATCTGCACCTCGGTCATTGACCTAGGAGGCCGATGGAAAAAACTAGGTCTCTTCTATGGAAACCTCTCAAAAAATAAATAGAATAACTCTGAAGCAAATGGGAAGTTCGACCTCCCATCTATCATAACACGACATATATCCAGTGCTATACAAAGATGCCTCAAGAAAATGGCATACCACCTAATAATTCATGGCCTCTGTATCAAAGAATCAACATAATATAAAATCACACAACTAATGCACTGACCATCACCAATCAAGTGTGAAATGTTTGATAGTAATATTGAGAGGCACCTAATGTCCTCTGCACTAAACGAGGTGATCAGTAATTGTCTACCAGCCACCTGAAAATCACCACGACAAGGTATATCATGTGTAATATACCTCTCAGAGTAGGCAAGATGACTCTCAGTTGCAACACCCACTGGGACATCAGGAAACTGGGGAAAATCCTCCCCTCTTCTAGATAGCCCAGTGATAAAATAATTATCCTCCTCAATGGGATGGTACCACTGATGAGGACCAAATCTGAATGCGTGTTGATGGGCATCCCCATTGATGGATCAGTTGTGCAAAAAAGGAGGAATTCCCCTTCAAGAATGTAGCCTCCTTGTAGTTATTGAGGATGCCGACATTCCTTAAGAGGAGCCATGTAGTTGTAGTACTAGGTCGAGGGTACAAATCCCTCTCCCTCTCTCTAGCCTCCCACTCCCGAACCATATTGTACTGGTCCACACTCTGTTTTTTCTCCTCCATGCGTTGATGTCTCTACATAATTAACATATAAATTACATCATCATCATACATAAAAACATAAATTTTTTTCAATAAATGAGAAATTTATTTCAAAATATGCAAACATAAATTTTGTTCTAGAAAAACAAAAATTTAACCTTTGGTGCACCTGCAAAATAGTAACGCACCACCCACGGTGCACACACATATCTTATGAACCGCATGAAAAATGTAATTTATTTTAGGGGGTGCATATTAATTATCAACGCACCAGTGCGCCCCATTGTATACAATGCACCGCGAAATCATAGTTCATCTATATACTACGATGCCCTAGTGGGTTCCATTCATCACGACGCACCACTTAAAATATACACTCATTTTAAATGGTGTGTCGTATCCATGATTGTGCATTGGTCCATTCTGTATAATCCACGAACTGATTGAAAAATAAAATAATGTCCACGGTGCCTAGTTTATTGTGTACGCACTAGTGTGTTAACTATCAAGTACGCACCGCTTGAACATCTATTTATTTTCAACGGTGTGTATATTTTTATGAACGCACCGGTGCGTTCACTATAAACAACACATTGTTTAACATAAACTATTTATTTTCTATGGTGCGTCGTTTATTATGAACGCACCAGTGCGTTCATTATAAATAACGCATCAGTACGTTTCTTATTAATGTACTGTCGAAAATAAATAGTTTCTATTAAATAGTGTGTATAGTTTTATGAACACATTGGTGCGTATATTTTTATGAACGCACCAATGCGTTCACTATAAACAACACATCGTTTAACATAAACTATTTATTTTCTATGGTGCGTCGTTTATTATGAACACACCAGTGCGTTCATTATAAATAACGCATTAGTACGTTTATTATTAATGCACTGTCGAAAATAAATAGTTTCTATTAAATAGTGTGCATAGTTTTATGAACACATTGGTGCATTCACTATAAACAATGCATCGCTTAATGGAAACTATTTATTTTCGACGGTGCATCATTTATTGTGACTACACCGATGTATTGTTTATAAGTATGCACTGGTGTGTTCTGTATCACAACATATCGGAAAAAACAAACTATACATTTTCGGGGCACCCTATAAAATTTACAGGGTGCACCACGCTCAGTGCGAGCCGAACGGTTCGAACGCACCGCTTAGTAAAACAAATTGAAAAAAAATGCAAATTTTACTCAATTTCACAATTTAATCTGGTAAAAATACAATGTACATAGAAATAAAGAATTTACCCAGACATTTTCTCGTCGAGGAGGCATGGTTAGGATGTAGTGAAAAAAAAAAAATTTGCCCACCTTGTGGAAAAATTGGAATCCCATGAACTGAGCATTGAACGAAGACAAGAAAGAAATGAAAGAACTGACGACAGTGTGTTTCAGTTGGGTAAAGGTGGCACTAGTGCTTGAGAGCTTCTCTTCACTGGAAATGGTAAAAATGGTTTTTTACCGTCGATTTTTTTTTATTTACCCTTGTTTTGGTGCGCTCGTGTTAAGAACACCGGTGCTCACCGCTGCAAACAACACACCATTATTTAAAAAAAAAACTATAACAGTGCACCATATGGAATGCATCGGTGCACCCATAGGACAAAGGTGCACCGTTATGCATTTTTTTTAAAAACACAAAGACTATGCACCTATTTGTTGTGCATCAGTGCGCTCGTTTCGTGTGCATCGGTGCGCCTGTTTTGTGTGCACCAGTGCTCTCAAGCTTCTTTTATATGATGTGCACCACTTTTTTTTTTTTTAAATAACTCTGCAACGGTGCACCATTGTCCGTTCGCACTAGTGTTCTGATTTTTGGTGGCGTACTATTGCAAACAGTGCACCATTATTTTTTTAAAATAAATTGTGATGGTGCACCTGTTTGGAACGCACTGGTGTGCCCAATGGACAACGGTGCACCGGTATGTATTTTTAAAAGGAAGAACACAAATATGGTGCACATGTTTGTTGCACACCAGTGCTCGCAAGCTTCTTTTATATGATGTGCACCATTGTTTTCTATTTATTTTTTAAATAACTCTGCAACGGTACACCGTTGTCTTTTAACACTTGTGCATTCATTTCTGGTGGTGCACTGGTGTGGTACAATCTTATAAATGCACCATTAAAAAAACTTATGCTAAAAAATCCGCACACGCACCTTCGCTAGTGACCTCTACTACAAATGGATTTTTGGGCTATTTTTATAGGGGCTTCCGCAAAAACCTCCACTACAGGGTCTTTTCCTTGTAGTGAATGCACAACAACACTACCTCATACACCAAGTTGAGGAGATTGAAATGTGTGGACCTGTACACACAAGTTCAATGTGGATGGTGGAGAGGCACTTGAAATCATTGAAGGTTTTGGTTAGACAAAGAGTATGTCCTAAGGTTTCTATGGTGGAGGGATATATGGTATATGAATCCATGGTGTATATTATTCATTATCTTCCTAAATTAGCAACGCCATCTATGCATGCAATAGATTTCATTTGGGATGTGAACTCCATCAAAAAATTTGGAACAGTGGTTGGGGAAACATACAATGAAGAAAGTGAGAGGTAATTAAATTGTGGATATTTATAATAAATATACTTTTTTATTTTTTTTGTGTATATGATCATAATCTACATTTAATATTTATTCTTTCATCATTTATTAATATTTACCATGGCTATAAATAATATTTAATATTGGTGAATTGTGATTTTTGATTGGCCAGTTGCTGAAGATTGGGATGCACTACATTTATACATTGCAAACAATCATGAATGGATGAAGGTATGGATTGATAGATGTAAACAACATCATGGAGGTAGGTTATCATGGAAATAACTGTCTGAATTGGTTAGAGAAGCTTGTCATAATGGAGATTTTGATGTTACGTGGAGGGATATAGATTTAGCATATGGTTTGAAAGATGGAAAATCAAGCAAATTCACCCATTTTATTTAATTATTTTATATTATATTAATGTGACTACATGTGTGTTTTTTTCATATTATACTTTCCAAGTTATATTAAAAAAAATATTATAAATTGACAATGCATCTTTTACATGTCTGGCATATTGCAATTGAAACACCACAAGGCTATGTGGTGCAATGGTCGTAAATTTCGCATCAAATAGTTGGATGAAACCAAGAAAACTTTTGATAGTGGGATAACTGCAACATTCCAGGTCACTAATGTTTCCTCTAGGAGTGACAGACATCCTCAAGAATCTGAAAATAGATACCATGGGTTTTTGAATGATATAATTGAGTGTGAATTTAATTCGTTCATATTAGTTTTGTTCGATGTCAAATGGTATAGGTTATGAATGCATGAACATGATGAGGAAATAACTGTTATTCAGCATGCCAACGGATTTTCGATGATTAAACCAATGGTTTTTGAAAAATTAAATGATCACTATGTTTTTCCATGCCAATGTGAACAAGTCTTTTACTCAAAGGTTCTAGGTAAGAGGGATTGGTCATTTGGTGTTAAATATTATCCAAGATTAACGCCAATAAAGTATACTATAGATGAAGAAGATGATATTGAAGAAGAAGATGATGTAGAGCTAGAGCATGAAGAATATGGGTCGATAAACGAAGAAGATGGAGAAGATGAACCAAGAATAGAAGACAATGCACTAGTTCTTGACTATGATATCGATTAAAATATGCTAGAAAATGGAATTGATGACGATAATGATATCGTCAATCCTTTAAACATTGTTTATGAACCAGATGTTGATACAGATGTCGAGTTGGATGATCAAGAAGAAGATACCAAGAAATAAGACCAACATCAAAGGAAATATCAGGATGGGTATGATTCAAGTACAAGAGGCTACTAACTAACTAACAGTACAAGGTGGAATCAACTTTGGGAGAAGTATAGGTGGTAGAAAGCTTGACTCCAGACTAGAAGGGAGAAGGGGCCAGCTTACAATCTTCCATGTGAAAGCGATGAAGAAGGTCGCAATCATACTTAAACTAGGAAAACAAATTCCTCATTGGTTTGCAAAACTTGGAGGCCAAGGAAGTAGTGAAAAAATCCTAAGTTTATCATTTCAAAATTATTCTTAAGGTTGGTTTTCACATGGTTTAAAATTTTTGAGTCACTACGAGTAAGTATAAGTTCATCAACATAAAGGAAAAGGATTATGAGATGGCTTCCTACTTTCTTGGTATAGACATTAGGATTAGAATGGTATCTAGAAAATCTAGTGTCAATAAGAAAGTTGTCCATTTTTGGCATACCAAGCTCGAGGATCTTGCTTAAGACCATAAAGATATTTTTAAAGGCAAAAAATAAGGCTAGAGTCATTCTGGACATATCCAAGAGGTTGTTCTGTGTAGATTTTGTCTTGCAAATCCCCATGCAAGAAGTTAGATTTAACATCCATCTAATGGACCTCCCATTTATGTGAGGAAGCAAGGGAAATAACAAGGCGGATGGAATTCATTTAGGTTACAGGGGAAAAGGTTTCATTATAGTAAATTCATTCAACTTGGGGAGATCCTTTGGCAACTGACTGAGCTTAGTGCCTTTCAACACTTCCATTTTATGCATACTTAGTTCTGTAGACCCATTTACACCTGAAAAGTTTTTTTCCTTTTGGAAGAGGTACAAGATCCCAAGTATCATTTTCCATTAAAGAATGATACTCTTCGTTCATTTTTGTATCCCAATCAGGATGACCTAAATCTTCTGCAAATGTCTCTGAATCATGAGCCTCTGAAACTTGAGCCAAAAGAGAAGAGTCTCACTAGAACTGAGAATGTCTCCAACGTTGATCTAAAGGATCATCGATAAGATCACTAACTGCTTCTCATGTTGAACAGACCCATATAGGAAGCGGTGGGTTAGTGTTGGTTCAGGTTCAATGGACTCATATGGAGGAAGGTGAGAAGACGAAGGTGGATTTTCATCCTCACTGTCATCATCTGAAGAAGAAACCAGAATAGGCACAAACGTCGAAGATGGCTCGCAGGCTGAAGAAGGAACAATCGTCGAATTAGGCTTGTAGGCCAAGATATTTTCATCAAACTCAACATATCTTCTAATAATAATTTCATTAAAATGTGGTTGAAGAAGTCTTTAACCTTTGACATCTTCAGAATAACCAAGAAATATACACTTCTCACTTTTAGGCTGCAATGCTTTCCTTTTCTCATCAAGAATGTGAGCCCATGCTATACTGCCAAATACACAGAAGTGACTTACATCTGGTTTAATTTTAGTCCATGCTTCTTCCGGTGTCATACTTTTAAGAGCCTTTGTGCGAGTGAGATTTACTATGTAATTTGCATAGTTGATGGTTTCTTCCCAATACTTTAGACTTAATCCCTTAGATTGTATCATACAATTAGCCATTTCTTTTAATGTGTGGTTCTTTCTGTCAACAACACCATTTTGCTTTGGTGTATATGGAACAGTGTGTTGCATTTGGATGCCTTGTGTAGTGCAGTAACTTGTAAAATTATTGATCACATATTCTCCTCCATTATCTGTTCTTAACCTTTGAATTTGATGTCCAGATTTATTTTCTACAAGGGCCTTGTAGGCAAGAAACTTGTCAAAAACTTCACTCTTAAGTTTTAAGAAGTAAACCCAAGTACGTCTGGAAAATTCATCAATGAAAGTTAATAAATACTTGCACCCAGAAAAAGGAGGAGAATAAAGTGGACCACACAAGTCACTGTGAACAAGCTGCAAAGGGCCCGAGGTGTGCCAAGAGACACGTTTGTCAAAACTGTCCCGATGATGTTTGTAGAGAATAAAACTGGCACAAACACCATCTATGCATGAAATAAGAGCAAGACCAGCCACCATCTATTGATTACATAGTTGTTGCAATGAGCGATAGTTTAGATGACCAAACCACTCATGCCAAATTTTTCTCAAGTCATCGCTATGAGAAACAAAAACTGATGGAAAAGATTATGACCCAAAGTTTTCAAATTTGTACAACCTGGTAATATCATCATCAATTCCAATTGCAAGAACATGCTTAGGATATTTTATATCCTTTATTACAACTTGGTGAGGTGAAAACTCTACGGTTTTACCTTCACCTGAATGAATGATTTGATATACTAATAGAAGGTTACAAGAAAGACTTGGAACACATAATACATCATTGAAATGGTCATTATCTACTTGAATTGTTCTAGAACCTACAACATTATGAGATATATCATTACCAACAAATATTTTCTTGGTGTTACATTCATTTAGAGAATAAAATATGGATTTATCCTTAGCCATATGATAAGATGCTCCATAATCAATAAGCCACTCATCATAAGAAGAAGTAGAAGTTGCAGTGAAGGAGAAACCAAAAGCAGAAAGTGCATGTCCATGAGAATAAGAAGAAGAAGAAGTAGAATCAATAATGATGTTGTGCTTCTTCATCGTTGCTTCTAAAGTTGCCATATTCTTGAAACATTTGGTCTCATCATGACCATCCTTCCCACAAAAGTTGCAATGTCTGTCGGTCTTCTTATTTTTAGAATTTCCTCCTTTGTCACCATTAGGAGCTGAAGTTGTTTGAGTGGGTTTGGGACTCTTTTTTTTCTTGTTGTTGTGGCGAGGATGTTGCTTCTTGGGAATCTTGGGTTTATCTTTCTGTTGGGCAACTAAGGATTTGTTGGAGGTACCTACTATGCTAATCACTCCAAGTTGTACAAGCTTATCTTTATCTCTAATCAAAGCATCACAAAAGGACTCAAGAGTGGGTTTTTGATAAGCTTTCCTTACAACCTCTCTCATGGCATAAAAGGTAGATACAAACACAAAATATGCACTACCTAGCTTAGAAAGAATAATATAGATGCAATGCTCTTCCTTCAGCTTTATGGTACACTCTTCACATGAAATTCTAAGTGTTTTAAACTTAGATAGATTGTATTCAATGAAAGAAAAATAATTTGGAATTAAAGTCAATATATTATTTTCTAACTAATGTGCTTGAATAATATTGTGTTTACCAAACACAGATTCAAACTTTTCCCAAGCTTCATCGAGGTCATCAATTTCTTGAAGGTGGAACCTTAAATCAAGAGAGATGGACATTCTGATCAGTCCACGTGCTTCTTCATTCCTATTATCCCATTTGAATTTATTTTCATCATAAGTGGGTTCTTTTTCCTTTCCCAAGGTAATCTGGTACATGCCTTTACTTCTTAATAAATCCTCCATATGGGATTTCCATTAGAAGTAGTTGGTGCTGGTAAGAAAAATATCACTGGAAGAATCCATATTATATATGTAGATAATATGGATTTAAAAAACTGAAACTGATGAGATGGATGGAAAGATCTCGAAAAAATAGGTGGTTTAAAAAAAAACGACACTGAAAACAGACTTCAAATGTCAAAGTTATGCCCTCACTTTTACAAATAAGTTGCTTTGTGAAGTGACCCACTTTTATAAAAAGAAGCAGCGATCACTTTTACAATGAAGTTACTTTATAAAAGAAAGTTTCATGCAAAATAAATAAACTTAAAATAAAATATTAAAGCTACTTATAGTGATTCACTTTTATACTTGAAGTGAAATACACTTTACAATGGATGCATGAACTTTTATTTTAATAGTAACAAAAAAGAGACTTGAAATCAAGACCTCTTACTTAATAAGACAACTTTTAACCAAGTGAACTAGAAAAACATATTGTATTGTTTAGAAGGAGGATTGTTGTTTTTGTTGTTGTTGTTGATGATGGCCTTGGAAAGTGTGCTCATAAAAAACTATTTTCACACAAGAAAAAAATTTATCTTCTCGATGGCAACAAGGGTTAGATATCGGTTAGCTTACCCGAAAAATGCACTTTTTTCTCTATGTTTCATATTTTCTGAGATCGCACAGGGCACGGGACAAAGAGAATACGCAGATCTAAAAGATTACTAACCCAGAAACAAACAATATAAAACCAAAACAATACTCTGCAAAAATTTAAAAAATGGTGTATTCATGCTTTATACCTCCCGATCTGACTGAAATGGTCATATCTTGGGAAAATGGAAACCTTTCCGAGTGAAACAAAAAGAATTCCTGACTGAAATGAGAGCTATGGATGTAATGGAATAGTCCTCTCAGCCCATAATTGTATGTAAATGGAATAATCCATAGATGAGGAAACTCAGCTTCACGATCTCGATCTACAATGGGAGTGGGTCTTCAAACAGGATCTGATACCATGTTCGAAAACACATGTATTCCAATAGAGGATGAACACCTTCAGTAACCACTCACACAAATAAATCAAATATCAAAACACCGATGTTTTGACGTGGTAAAACCCCTATGGGGAATCACCCACTGCCCCACCCAACACGACCACTTGGAGCAGTTTATTAATGCAAAAGAAAAAGATTACAAAGAGATTTTACAAGAGAGTTTCTCACAATCAATCATTAGCAAATGAACCCCCATGATCTTTAAATAGAGATCATGGACCAATCAGGTGTTAATCCATGGATCAATGTCGTCGTTAAGATCAAGGATAATATGAACCGTCGGATCACTCTATGTCGGGAACATATCATGACCGTCAGATTTCCTAACTACAAATGCATACTAATGCATACTAAAGAAACACACTTTTATCTAATGACACATTAGACCAAGTAGATATTAACTAAATCATAAGTGTCTAAATATCCTAACAGTAGAGCTAGAGCATGAATAATATGGGTCGACAGACGAAGAAGACAGAGAAGATGAACCAGACATAGGAGACAATGTGCTAGTTCTTGATGATGATATCAATGAAGATATGCTCGAAAATGAAATTGATGACGATGATGATATCTCCAATCCTTTCAACATTGTTTCTGAATCGAGTGTTGATACAGATGTCGAGTTGGATGATCAAGAAGAAGATACAGAAGAAGGATGATACAAATGTTGAGTTGGATGAGGTACGTAACTAGATATTTTAATTTGTATGAATTATTTTGTTTAAATAATTTTCTTTTGTGGGTTAATTACATGTTTTTAAGTTTTATGTCATTTTTGATATCCTATGTTACATGTTGTTAATTGTTGTTGTAATCGATATTAAGAATTGAATACTTATGGGAGGGTTGTTCGAGAAAAGTTCCAATTTTTTTACAATTGATCAACAAATATTTACAAACCAAATTAACCTATAAACCAAACTAAACTAAATTAACCTATAAACTAACCTAAATTAATGACAATAATACTCATATTGGCGATACAAATAGGAAAAATGATCAAAAGAGGCAAAATGGAATAGACATAAATATGGAAACGAAATGAGAGTTGGTGACTGGCTTCGTCTAGTTATTGTACGTGGTGACCACTTTGGTCGGTAAAGTTTCGGGTCAAGATCATCAGAATTCGAGTAGAGTAAAATACCCAGATACCTTAAGCCCGATAAGCATTTTTTTCTTTGGCTAATTGTGGGTCGTCCGATATGAAGCTACTAGAGCCAAATCATGGTCAATAAGTGGAATATGGTCAATTGGTTAGATGATAGAAAAAAACAAAGACAAGGAATAACCGATGAAGCTTGTGCAATTTATCAAGTACTTTTTTATCGAGTATTGTGTTTTGAATTCCATTAAAGTATTAGGAATATAAGTGGAATATGGTCAATAGCTTAGATGAGAGAAAAAATCAAAGACAAGATCAAATAACTGAAGAAGCTTGTGCAATTTATCAAGTAGTTGTTTATCGAGTATTAATGTGTTTTGAATCCCATTAAAGTATTAGGCATATACCACTAGGAGGTTAGGTCATGAAAAGGGGTCAAAGAAGACATGGTCGTGTGAGAACTCAAAAGGAAAAGGTGGCCAAAGAGAAGACAAATCAGATATAGTCACATGACCAGTCTTGATTACTAGAATAAGTGTTGATTCTCGTCGACCCTGCAAACTGACCAGTGAATGGGGCCAACGTTGAAATTTTCTCAAACTTTTCCTGTAGTCATTGAAATTTGACATGGTTTCACTAAATGCATGCCTTGACGGTATGGGCGGGTTTCAAGACTCAAAGATTACAAATATTATACCCACATAAGTGAATGTTTTGTAACTCGGTGGCCAATAAGTGGAATTTGGTCAATAGCTTAGATGAGAGAAAAAAACAAAGACAAGATCAAATAATTGATGAATCTTGTGCAATTTATCAAGTAGTTGTTTATCGAGTATTAATGTGTTTTGAATCCCATTAAAGTATTAGGAATATACCACCAGGAGGTTAGGTCATGAAAAGGGGTCAAAGAAGACATGGTCATATGAGAACTCAAAAGGAAAAGGTTACCAAAGATAATACCAATTAGATATAGGCACATGAACATTCTTGATTACTAGAATAAGTGTTGATTATCGTCGACCCTGCAAAGTGACCAGTTAATGGGGCCAATGTTGAAATTTTCTCAAACTTTTCCTGTAGTCATTGAAATTTGACACAGTTGCACTAGGTGCATGCCATGACGATATGGGAGGGTTTCAAGACTCAAATATTACTCATATTATACCCACATAAGTGAATGGTTTGTAACTCGGTGGCTAATAAGTGGAATATGGTCAATAGCTTAGATGAGAGAAAAAAACAAAGACAAGATCAAATATCTGATGAACCTTGTGCAATTTATCAAGTAGTTGTTTATTGAGTATTTATGTGTTTTGAATCCCATTAAAGTATTAGGAATATACCACGAGGAGGTTGTTAGGTCATGAAAAGGGGTCAAAGAAGACATGTTCATGTGAGAACTGAAAAGGAAAAGGTGACCAAAGAGAAGACCAATTATATATAGGCACATGACTAGTCATGATTACTAGAATAAGTGTTGATTCTCATCAACCCCGCAAAGTGACTAGTTAATGGGGCCAATGTTGAAATTTTATCAAACTTTTCCTGTAGTCATTGAAATTTGACATGGTTGCACTATATGCATGCCTAGACGGTATGGGAGGGTTTCAAGACTCAAATATTACTCATTTTATACCCACATAAGAGAATGGTCTATAACTCGGTGGCCAATAAGTGGAATATGTTCAATAGATTAGATGAGAGAAAAAAAAAATACAAGATCAAATAATTGATGAAGCTTGTGCAATTTATCAAGTAGTTGCTTATCGACTATTAATTTGTTTTTAATCCCATTAAAGTATTAGGAATATACCACCAAGAGGCCATTAGGTAATGAAAAGGGGTCAAACAAGACATGGTTGTGTGAGAACTCAAAAGGAAAAGGTGACAAAAGAGAAAACCAATTAGATATAGGCACATGACCAGTCTTGATTACTAGAATAAGTGTTGATTCTTGTCGAACTCGCAAAGTGACTAGTTAAT
>SNQJ01S0006280.1:12670-52670 GCA_010110895.2 Picea sitchensis | reverse complement strand
CTTCACCTGACCTTGGAATGGCTGAGGTTGAACTTTCCATGACATCTACTTCAGAGAGTCTGCTTGTATTTCCATTAACCTTGGAATCTAATCTTGTTGAGGCTTTGAGAACTAATTTGGCAGATCCTCCACCTTTACATTGTAAATGAACTTCGTCATCCAATGCCTAATTAGGACAATATGTACCCTGTCTTGATCCAGAAATGGCATCATTAATCTTCAACTTTGCAGCAACGTTTGAGCTTTGACCATATATCCCAGAATCGAAAATGACTTGAATAACCCCTCACCCTAAGAATATGTTACATACAAGGAAATTCCATCAACCGTTGAATTATGGTTATGATTTTACTAGGCTTCATGGTTGGTACAGAATACGCCATCAGTTTCATGACCACTCCTTTGATTAACAATAGCCTAAAATCAAGTGCTAATTTAACAAACTTGACATCTTGGTCACTAATGATGAGGGAGTCCATGAAGCTTATACACGACCATAGAAATTGTAAACTAGGTAGTCAAAGGGATGAAATCAACATCCTCAATTCTATTACAAAACATGTATTTAGAAAAAATGATTGAGTGAGATGTAAGGATCTATTCCACTCTATTAATAACCTTCTAGATCTCTCATTCACATCCAAAGTCAGAAAGGTCCAATCTTTGAGAAAAGAGAGAAGTCTCAATTTTCTTTCCCCCCTCACACACAGTTCCTTGGTTTAGTATAACCTTTTGTTTGTATTGACGAATCAACCTCTTGAGAGATAATATTTTGTAGAATCCTCCCATTGCTCTTGCATTTTGTTGATGTGGGAAAAATCCCTTTTTCAACAACATGGGTTTACTTGGGGAAAGGGGCCAATTAGACCTTTCACCATTACAAGTGAAAAACCATTTGGTTTATGTTTTTGTTTATTTTACCTATTTATGAATTTAACTTTAAATGTAATTGAAAATGCATATGCAGAATGAAATATCACAACTAATCTAGTTTTCCTAGCTAGGAATATTAAAACACTGAAATACATAGTGCCAAAAAGATAAAAGTAAGCTAGACATAGGAAAAAGTTCATTGCAATACATATTGCATAAATATTTTGATAATTAATTACACATCAATGGCATCATTTACATTACTGTAAATAATAGCTTCACAGCCATTTGTTAGCATAAAGAAAAGATAAAGCAAGAACATATATTAGATGCATGAGAATAATCTACAATAGAAATATTTTCTTTAACAAATTCCCAAAGCACAATGAGAAGCAAGAACAATCAATTACCAATCACAACACCACCAAAAATCTCAAAAGCTTGGCCAATAATGGCTTTTGAATTAACATTGAAGATAACTTACATTGTCAAGAGAAAATCCCCCTTCTCTTTACATTCATTATATTTATACACAAAAATGAGAGCATGGGGAGTTGAAGAATTTCATCTCACTACCTCTTCACTTTCCATGTCTAGCTTTCAAGAGGTTGGCCCTCAACATTTTTTTTAACCTTTATATATTTTGTCTAAATATCATATTTTTCCTAATTTCATGAGAGCCAGGATAATTGTGTTTCTCAGCTAGGGTCCAATAGAGATCTAATTTATGTTTTATTTTATCTAGAGTATTATCCAACTTATATTCAAAATTGTTCATTAAACATCTCTCTTTAATTAGAATTTCTATACATTCTTTGATCCCCTCTTTGATGATTTTGGGAATTAGCTTTATGATCATTCTTTCTTGACCTTGACTTCTCGTAGTGTTAATACTACCTCAACTTGAGATGTGAATGAATTACTTGCTCTATAAGGAAGAAGGTGATATTTTTGTATGATTACTATCATGTCCTCCTAAAGTTAATTGCAGTCATACACTAATCCTTGGACATCCTCATTTAACCGCTAACATGCATCCTTCCAACATTCAAGTCCTTTATCATTCCTAAGGATTTTCCGTTCATGCATTCTTGTAACATCAAGGAGAGTATCAACAATATCTTGGTGTCATTGTTTCACAACATCGAGACATTTCTACTACCCTCCTTGTATTTTTTTCCATTAATGTACTCTATTGGAGAGGGATATAACCTCCTTGTGTTGGCTTTGTAATTATTCCAGCTTCTTGTGCATGTCCCTCTATACCATGTTGGCCTCATATTGAATCTCTAATGCATACTCCACAAATTCAACAATCTCCCCTTTGAAAACATTGTAGTATTCAACTTGAATATTTAGGCCTTATATCTCCCTCTTTTAGTTTTCTATGTCATGGGCCATTTTAGCATGTTGGATTATGTGTCTTGAGAAGTGGCCACTACGGTAGAGGCTACAACTAGAATATCTATCCAATTTACATAGAGCACAATAAATTCATTAAATTCCACCAAAGCTTGGTCAATTTTTATCTTTGTTTTCTTGTATGTTTGCCAGGGATTATTTTTTCGTTTTATATTGAAGGAAAACAACTTTGGTCATGCTACTTCATCTATGGGATAATATTTATGCATGAATTGTTGTAAACCAAGTCCCATGGGAGATGGAAATTTCCTTCCAATGCTCATTCTAATGGAGGACATTGTCCTCACGCTCTTGAGTGTTGGAAATTTTCTACTAAGTGATCCAACCCCTATTTCTCTATCTTTATTCTCAATCTTTTTATTTTCGTCTTCATCTTCAATAATTGTCTTCTAAAGTATTTGGCTTCTATCCTTTTTCTCTTTGCCTCAACTTTTTCTTCTCATTTTCTTCTTTGTACTTCTTCCTTAGCAACTCCTTTTTTTCCTTCAACTTTAGCCCTTTTTCTCTCAGTTTCAACTTAAGATTCTTTCTTCTATGCCTCATCTTTGAGACTCTTTTTCTCTACCTCTTCTTCTATAACTGATTATTTTTCTACTTCAGTCTCAACCTTCTTCTTCAATTCTATTTTTCCTCTCTAAAGAAGAAACTAAAGAAGAACAGAGGCTATATATAAGATCTTGTTTTACATGTGCATGCACTTATTTGTATGAGAGTGCTCTCCTCTTTTCTTCTCCTTCTAGGAATTATTCATGGAACTAAAGAAGAATAGAGGCTATCTATAAGATCGTCATGTTTTACGTGTGCTTGCACTTCTTTTTATGATAGTGCTCTCTTCTTTTCTTTTCCTTTTAGGAATTACTCATGGAAGTATGACCTCTTCCTATGTGCAGTTAGTGGAATGTGCCAAGGGACCCAAAACACCTCCAAATATAAAACTTAAATCTTTGGAAATGAAAAATATATCCTTAATGGAGAAACATGCATAAAAATATGTAGCCTACCCTTAATCGAGAAACATGCATTAGAACATGTAGCAGCCAAGTGCCCCAAATTTGAGATGTTGCCACATACTCAATTGTTCTTATATCTTAGTGTACAAGGTTATGAGTTCCTTGTCTCATTTTAGATATCTTGCTATATTCTTACAATATTATCTAATTATTTATCTGATTCGATCTACTAAAGGTACAACCAAATAGGTACCTATCAGATATTTCTCCGTCGAGTGAGGGAATCTCGGGACAAACAGAGGGAAATGTGACTGCATCTAGTAGATTTGATAGGAGAAAAAGGACCAGAGGTGAAAAGGTCAAAAGAAAATTTCGTAGACAAATGGACTTTTTTCTTGTCGAAGGAGGATCGTGCTCTTACGATGATGAGAGCATAGGAGACATTGAGGTGCCACCCATGTATCAACATCTATTGAAACAATGGGTACCTAAGGAACTGCCTACGTTGGACACTGAATTTAGTGTCAACAATAGGATGCATCGCATTGCACCATCCTCCATGTATGGCCTGGGGCTATTTTCCATGGATGGAATAATTGTAAAATACAATTTAGTAATTGAATTGATGGACTATGTCGAACTGTGTTACAGTTATAGCGATTGGATGTTGTTGGTCCGGTACATATGAAGTATGCAGAGATATGCACTCGCCACAAATTATATACAACTATTAAACAATGATAAAAATAAGGGAGTGGTCACTATATTGATGGAAGACCTAAAGCTTCTAGAAATATTGCATGGTTTATAAACAACACACGACCCGGGACAACAAACAAACAACCAAATTGCATATATGAGGGATGCAAAGGAAATCGGGTAGTCGTTTGTGCAATAAAAAGTATATCTCTCAGGGAAGAGTTTTTAGTGAATTACCATTTGAATCGAGTATATACGTCGACCAATAGTGTGCGGGTACTTATGCAACACCTATTTAAGCAACCTCTACTTATTGTGCCATATTTTATTTTATATTTAATAATGTTTTAAATATTTCACGGTTCTAATTTTACTATAATGTTGCAGGTTGGTTGTGGTAAATCAATATCCTCATAACAGGTAAGAGAACAACAATTTTCATTTAATGTGCATTTCATTTTTGTGGCGAACAGTTATTTTATTTGTTTACATAACTGAAATAGCATTTATTTTGTTTAAATATGTAGTCGGAGGGCCATGATGTTGATGATGATTCGCTCAGTGAAATGGATTTGTATGCATCCTCGAACCCTATGGTACTAATAAAGAAAAGATCAATAAAGTGAACAAGGAACTTGATCAATTGTTAAACATTGTAGATCAAACTCCTGAAGTCGAAGAAAGGATCAGAAAAGTTATGACACCGGTTAACACATATAATTTAATAACCATAATTTAAATTCGTTTTATTTTTATGTCATAAGATCAATTATGAAAGATTGATTTTTAGCTTTTACATTATCTAGACGAAAAAAGGTTTTCTTTCTTATATAGATATTTTTGGATCATGTTAACCCCAACATGCTTGGTGTCAGTAGTAATTTTGTTGCACAGACGCCAGAAGGTACCGACGTAGGCCCTCATATACCTTCCAGGGCATGGTTATTCAGTTCTTCACCTTCCACACCATTAAGTGGGAGCCATGACACGCACCCCCAGGAAGCCACACATGTAGGCTCTTGAGGTGGTGACGGAGATGAGGCTGATGATTTGGCCAACTATATGGTTGCTTTTCCTAAAGAAAGACGTGTGACCAGCACGGGGACCCTTAAGGGCACATTTATGGTCAATGAAGAAGGGCTTCCATTAAAGCAAGTTAAGGTCCCAGGTAATTTTTAAAATTTTAATTGTTCCATGTTCTCTATTTAGTCAAACATAAATCATCTAAATTATTATTTTTAAATTAATAATCATATAATCTTTTTGTGTGTAGGGAACAACGATTTTTATAGGGCTTTGGAGAACATGGCGTTGTTGATTTTTGGGCCCACCATACGGGAGAGGTGGAATTCCCATAATTCCAACCTCAAAAAAGAATTGATGGATTATCTTGAAGTCCTTTTTGGTGTAGACACATTTAATAAAAACTTGGACACTGCCGCAACTGGACAATATTTAAAATATACATGGGAAACCTATTGAATCACTTGAAAGAAAACAATAGGTATGAGCGTCCTCTGATGATTCCATAGAGGGAGTGGAAGGCCCTCATTGATGATGAAAAAGAGAAGAAATTGAAAGATGAAGGAAAAACACCCTCTGGTCCCAGAAGGTAAATTACAATTTGAATTCAATACCTTTAATGTTTTTTAGATATAAATAAAAGTGTAGTATATATTAACATACTTGAAACTTTTGGTGATACGTTGATTGATACTTCGAAGGAAACAAAAGAAAGACTTGTCACCTTCAAACTTTTAGGTAATTGCAGCCAATAACATTAAAAATGTATAATGTTATGCAATGTAGGGTGACGACTTCGGAACTGAAACCATGGAGGAAGACATCCATCTTGGTTACAAGTAAGGCTATAAAGTTGTAGTCGAACACCAGAAAAGATTGGGGCAGTTCCCAAGATCCACTTTGTAGGATAAGGTAAATAAAATTCAATCCACATTAACCTTTCATTATTACTAAAATATGTTCATGTTTCATATCATCAATAAATTTAATGTGTTACAATGTTTAAATTAATTAGGGGAGCAACACTATCAACGAGCCCACTAGTATTGGAGAGAAGTTCATTAATAGTGGCTTGCAACCAGAAGATGGTTCTCCCATGCAACCCCATTCCACTGGGGTGCATCCCTAGGATGGTTCTACGACTTAGTCCCACGACTATAATATGGTTGTATATTAATCATATACTTAATAATTTCATGGTTATACATTATGTACTTCTAATTTTTTTTACTTCGACATTTACGATTCTTTCCTTATAAAGTTTGTGGTTTCAATGGAAGATAAGTTATACTTGAGGGTCATCCATCTAATGAGGAGCACGCGGGGGAAACCATTCCAACTGTTCTGGCTAGTGCACCAAGTAAATAATGACATTGCAGGTGTTTTTTTAATATTACTAAACTAGTTCAATGATATTTAAAAATTGGCCATACAAATTTTATATTTTTTTCTTTTGTAGGTGATCTCCCATCACAACGACCTCCATTACCATGTGAGTACCCCGGGACTAGGCATTCTCTACGTGAGAGGATGAAAGCACAATCAAATGTTGAAGAGCACCTAGAGAATGAAGACATCAATATTCATGAAATACTTAGGAATTTTAGAGCTAGGAAGAAGAGATCAGCGAAAACTAAATGATGATGTACAATATTTTAATAACTATTTATAAAATCTATTTTCTATGAAATACTTTTTTGTACTCATGTTGGAAAAAAATGAAATATAGATGGTTAGTAATTATGTTCAAAGAAAATTGAAATCAAACAACTTTGTAGTTATTTTAGTTTAGCTTTCTTGCATAGCTTTACAATCACATTCTATCAGTTTTGAATATTTTTAATGCATATTTTCTAGTAGAATATAGATTGGTTTTTGGAGAATTGAGAGTGATTTGAGGGGGAGGGGGGCAAGCCATAAGAGCTTCCACCTGTTAGCGTAGTCATTTTTCGGTTAGAGTCAGTTTTAGTCGAGTCATAGTCCGTGTGTCAAAGTGTGTGAGGACAGGTACTGAACAACAAATGGGTCGAAGTCGGCAAGTGGTTGGTTGGCCCTTGGAGTCAGGTAGGGACGTTAGGATCAAAACATGTGTAAGTGGTAAAGGTATTTTCCGAAAGAGTCGGGTCCTATCAGAAGAGAAGGTTTTGCGTGCCAAAGGTCTAGCAAAGTTGTTAAATAGAAGTTGTGTCGGCAAGTGCAATGACCATCATCAGCTCATTATGAAGTCAGAAAGAATGAAAAATCATGGTGTTCATATCGCGTGTACTTTGCAGCTCTTATCAGTTGTACTTTACATGCCCTAAAGTGTACTCGTCGCACGGATGTGCTGTGAAAATCTTCAGCTTGCTTCGAAACCTCCAGTCACCATGGATTCAGTGTCCCCTGGAACGATTCCATCTCTCGCCCACCCAGTTATAAATTCTGGTTGCTCTTCATGTATTTTGTTCACCAACCAAGTTTATGCATTGCGTGTAATTCTTCCCACGAGCCCCGAGTTTCTCGTTGTGGGGAAGTCAATTACCTTCAACTACATCGCAAGCCCAGGTCAATCAAGATTATCGCCTTGGGTCCATGCTAAATCCACTATGCGCAGAAAAAATACGCGTGCCACCATGGAAACATCCCAGAATATAAGGAAAGGTGCGCGAAGTGGCAGTAATGTGGGGCCCGAGCCTCAAAACTTGACGTTGGTCAATGAAGATCTGGATGTCAGAGCGTATTTTCAACTGGTCGTATGCATGGTATTTTGCAGGAAAATCCAAGGATTCAACATGAAACTGGTGGAATAGTTCGCACTCAGTTTCAACGGGTTCTGCACAGTAATTGTAGGTATCACTTTATAGGTGACAAAGGAAACTTTGTCATCTGCAACGGAGATCCCTCTGTGCGATGAAAGGTTGTATAAAGGAATGCCTTTGGATGCACTATGCTACGATGCATTCATCAAACCATACTATTTAAACGGGAAAGCCGAAGCAAGCATTCCACGTAGATATCTGCAGGAGCCTTTTTGGAAGCTCCTGAGGACAATTAGAAAATATTTCACTTGTGAAGGGAGGTCCGACAGAACACATTCACATCACATTAGATTGTTGATGCATTTCATAGGAAGGAGACAGTTAAATCATCCTTTGTTCTTGCACCAAAGCCTCCGAGAAATGGCAGACACTATCTGGGCTGAAGCAAACCAGCCAAAGAAGAAAATATCTCATGTCTTGTTGATTAAATTGCTAAGAATTGAGGAGTTGAGGTGATTGGGAAACAAATGGGATTCATTTCTACTCATGGTGGGCATCCCCAGGGACCCAAAGGGAGATTCCCCTTTACCCATGGAAAAGGTAACATCACACTGCATGAAGGAAAAAATAGGAAGGGCTACGGAGGAAGGAAAGACATTGGAAGCCCTATCCCCCCAACAACCAATACCCCAAAGAAGGGGCAGGCCAAGGAAGAACAATGAAACCAGGGAGACCCAAGTCCTGAGTGAGCCGTGCAAATTCGACTGCCAAAGAGTTACTCATGCGCGCCATTTGGCTGGAACCTGTCGAAGGTCCAAGTCAAGAAAACTACAGTAGAAGGAGAAGGATGGACGTTGAAGGAATATATATTCATGAACCGTCGCAACAGCTAAAGAAAGTGCAGCTCGTTATTGCTGAGCTATACCAGGAGAACAAGGAGATAAGATAGTAGTTAACAGAGAAGACCCTCGCGGAATCAACATCACAGGTTCGAGATGGAAACGTGACTTGGCTCAAGATGTAGCTCAGGGAGACGCAAGACACAATCATCCAGTTGCGCGAAGCACAGAGGATGTCAGAGGAAATAAATACAAATCACTTCAAGGAATGTGGACTGGCCCTGGAATACATTTGCGCGGTTCTAGCCAGCTCGCAGAAAAGGCTAAAAGGGAACGCGGATTTGCAAAGACAAGTGATAAATCTGAAAAGGTGCAACTAGTCTCTTAGGAGAGTGCTTCGTATATCAAAACTGTAGACGAGGCCATAAGCATAATTGACCGACTCCAATTTTTTCTTCTTAAAACATGCCATGGATTTTGTCTCCCCGTGTCTTGTTTCCTACCACGATGTAGGGACTCTCACAGGGACCCACATGGAAAGCATACAATGCGCAATGCTGGAAGCCCATCTATTACAAAGGACTTGTGTACATTGGACACGTGACAGTTTGAAGGAAGGCATTGTCCCTTGACTAGTGTTGTCATTTTGGAAACACTTGCGACAATCTGCGGTTACCCGCTAAATGCATGCTCCAGCTAATGATCGCATGGCAGAAACTGAGGCCGTTACACTGGGTGGCAGGAGTATGAAAACACACTTGATCGTTCAGATACCCTATCAAAGAAAAATCATCGACACATTACTCTCTAGCGATAAAATATTGTTTATGATTGAACTGTCGTGGCAAAGATGTCAGTTATTGTATGATCGAGTATAGTCAGTTTCTATTTTCAGTAAAGTTCCATACGAAGAGTCATTTAGAAGAGAACAGTCAGTTGCCTAATTTCTAGGGATAGTAGTTAGAGAGCAAGGCATCCCAAGAGGCACACCCTTGCCTATATATTTAATCTTTTCATTGTAAGCCATGTTGGTTGGCATCATAGTGTAGACAACGACTATTGATTATATCTTTTCTAAATCGATTGAAATTTAATGCAAAGGTCCTGGAACTTTGATGAAAAGATTCTAATGGTTGTAGTTTGATGTATTGTATTCTCTCTTTGTGTACGTTCTTTCATGTGTTCTTTATATTCATATCTATATTTTGTCTAAATCAGAATGTTATTTCGAATCTATAATTCATCGCGTAGTGCTCTAGATTCGCGCCATTTAGACGACTGTGCTTCTTCTAAGTGAACTCATAATTCATCTCCTGCGGTGCTCTGGGTTGCTTCATGTGTTTTTATTTTTCCACACACACAACGGCTCCAAACTAAAATACTATTGCTTACTTAACCTTTATCCACTCAAGTATTAGTTATCACGTCATTTGTTTCTCTGGTTTACCGAAAATTGACTCCATACCCCAAGGTCTTGCTTTCTTCTCCAATAGAACCAGAAATATTGTATGAAATTGTTAAATCTAGCCACAGTTTCAAATCCATAACCTATACAGAGACAGAATCTCATAGAGATCCCTCTATAGGTCAGAAAGGTTATTTTTCCGGCCTTAAAGTTGGTTTGTAGGTTGCCTCTGTCATTCTTTTCTCAGCCGAACGAAGTTTATAGAGCGCTAACATCTTGGCATCGTTGCCAGGGACGGAATTGAATGAAACTTTCCCTAGGAAAATGACTAAAGCTATAGTTTTGACCCTTGAGGGTAACAGCAGGAAAAACATCTATATTGGATTAAATATTTAACCTAGCGACTCCAGTAAAAGAGACCAGTAGCACAGAGTAGCGCGACTCAGAAATCCTGGCTCCAAAGACAATTTATACCAGAGCCAATCCTCACCCGAACCCTGTAGAGCCTGTGTACGATCTTGAGAAGCTTATGCGCAGGGAAAATGAGCAAGCATCGGACTCTCTCTATTACTTGGACAAAAGTTTTTCCTTTCCCAAAAATGGTACCCAAAGCATCGACAACCTCGATTTTGACACTTTGTTCAAGCAAACCCTGTTCAGATCGAAATCAGAAACTAGCTTAGATGATATAGTCTTTGATCAGAAAAGGTTTCAAGCTCTGATATCAAATAAAATATTGCAAGCTGCTATAGTCCATGCTCAGAACATTTTTCCAATCCCAAGTCCCCCTAGAGAAATGGTCTCTAGATTCGCCCCCCTTGCCCTGCCAGCCCAACTACATGATTTCCCCCTGAACTAAAACCAAAGGATCAAGTTGTATGATGTCGAGGGAAAAATCTCTGCCCAGAAGCACTTGGATTGGTTCAGTGATTTAGTGGATCTAGAAGAAGTAGATCATGAAGACATGAAAATGAGGTTGTTCGCGCAGAGTCTTTCAAGAGAGGTTAGGAATTGGTTTAATTCCCTTCCAGCAGTAAGCATCCTAAACTTTGCCCCATTTGAGACATCATTCCTCACTAGATGGGGAGAAAAAAAGAATCCTTTGCAGCTAATGACACAATACAACAATATGAAGAGAGCATCGGAGGAGATAGTGAAAGAGTTCTTGGCCCGTTTCCTGAAGGTCTAAAACTCAATCCTTGCAGAAATCCAACAGCCTCCTAGGGCCGCGCAACTTCAATACGCCGACTCTTTTGACAATGATTTTTCTTTGTTGTTGATGGAAAGAAGATCTACTAATTTAGACTCCATGATGAGAGATGCGATCGAATTTGAGATAAACCTAATGGCATCGGGAAAAATCAAACAAAGTTTCAACAGAGGCGGGAAGAAACCCCAAGGATATGCACAACCATCGACTTCTTGACCCTCAGATGACAAGTTAGACTTAATGATAAAGACGATGTAGAAGCTGATGGAAAGAATGTATGTGGGAAACAAGCATGTCGCCTGAGAAAAACGCAATCCCCAGCCCAGAAATTAGAACCTTAGAAGAGGACCGGTCCTACAGATTAGGAAGATGGAACAACGAGACCGGGGCGATCAACAAATAAGGCCCCTGTTCCAGAACAATTACGGGGACCAAGATTCTGATCAGATGATCCAAGATAAAATGCATTGTTGCGATGACACAGACACACGCGTGTTTTTGGCGAAGGGGGAACACGATCAATACATGAGATAAAATGATGATATGATGTTGGAGACAGACGACACCATGTCTTCGGAAACAAAGGAATTCAGGAAGGGTTATCACAATGCCATCGTGCAGTTCCAAAGGAAATACAACCTCAGGAACAAAAAGACGTCTACAGAACCTCAACAGACGAATCCCATAAGAGAACCCCAAGCGGATACCCCTTCCACGAGCCAGCCAAAGAAAGACAACCCGACCAAGGATGCGACTGAAAAGGGAAAGTCAAAGGAGGAGGTTCTAAGGAAAGCGCTAGAAACGAGCTGGGAGACAGGCATCAAAGAGGTGGAAAAAATTCTCCTCCCTTTTAACATTGAGAACGAAATGGACAAAATTAAAATATTCGCCCCTTTCAACGAGCTCATCAATAAAGGAGAATATCAGGATCAAATTATTAAAATCTTAAATATGGGGGAGACTCCCGACACCCTGAACGTCCAGGATGACCACCCCGCCATTTTATTTGGTCCGCGCGTGGAGGAAACGGGCGATACTGAGGACGTTCCCCCATTCTATGTCAGCCTCAAGATCCATGNAGAAAGACAACCCGACCAAGGATGCGACTGAAAAGGGAAAGTCAAAGGAGGAGGTTCTAAGGAAAGCGCTAGAAACGAGCTGGGAGACAGGCATCAAAGAGGTGGAAAAAATTCTCCTCCCTTTTAACATTGAGAACGAAATGGACAAAATTAAAATATTCGCCCCTTTCAACGAACTCATCAATAAAGGAGAATATCAGGATCAAATTATTAAAATCTTAAATATGGGGGAGACTCCCGACACCCTGAACGTCCAGGATGACCACCCCGCCATTTTATTTGGTCCGCGCGTGGAGGAAACGGGCGATACTGAGGACGTTCCCCCATTCTATGTCAGCCTCAAGATCCATGAAATGATTTTTCATAATGTTATGTTGGATTCGGGCATGTCACAATCTCATGCCCAAAGTGATCATGAACAAGTTAGGTTTGGACATCACTAGGCCCTATAAGGATCTTTTCTCTTTCGATTCAAGGAAAGTGAAATGTTTGGGTCTGATCAAATATTTTGTCATGTCACTGTCCCAAATCCCTTCTAAGAATTTGGTTATGGACGTGGTTGTGGCCGTCATCCCCCATAAATTCAACATGCTACCATCCAGGTCGTGGGCCATGAAATTGAAAGGAACTCTGCAGATGGATATGTCGTACGCCACCATTCATGTCTTTGGCTAAGAGAGATGGTTGTACAGAGAGGCGTTGCTGAAATACATGGTGAGTAGCAAGACACAACTGAACAACCACCCTATCTACATTGTCAATATCAAGATAGGCTCATCTATATTCTACAATGACATGAACTTTGAAGAGGAGGAGCCGACGGTTGTCGTGACCGTTGAGGATAAGGCCGCGTGTCGAGCAGAAGAATGCACAGACCCAAGGAACCACACAAAGAATGAATTGTGGAACATGATATTCGACAGAGCTGTCAGCAAGGAGGGAGCAGGGGCTGGTGTACGGATAAGGCCCCCCAAGGTAGGCACAAAACTTTTCTTGTACAAACCCGCCTTTGATTGTACAAATAACATGGTTGAGTATGACACATTGATTTTGGGTCTGAAATTTTTGAAAGAGTTGGGCACAAAGAGGATAGAGGTGCATGGAGACTCAGAGCTCGTTATAAATCGATTGAAAGGTATATACCAATACAAGCACCCCAGACTAAGGGTGTATAAAAACTTAGTGCTGGACCTCCTCGACGAATTCTCAAAGCATAATTTATCAGCGATCCTGAGGGGGTAGAATCAAATTGTGGATGCATTGGCCACCTTGGCTTATGCTTTTAAAATTCCAATTTTCCCCAACAGAAAGTATGAGATCGAATTCAAACACAGGCCAGAGGTGCCCAATAATATCAAGTATTGGCAGGTGTTTGAGGATGACAAACATGTCAAGATATTTCTCCAAATGAGTGATGAATTTGCTAGTGTAAATATCGATGACGAGTGTTGATTCCACGAAGATGAAAGCACAACTGCGCATGGTAACTACGACCCCTTTCAGAACCAGATAGTTGGGAGGGACATAGTGTAGCTAAATAATAACATCATCCCCAAGGGATTAGTTCCGTTGGAAAAGTTGTTTGATGAAAACGATGTGGCCAGAAATCCCAAGATCACTGCGAATGATGAGGATGTCGAAGATTGCAACATCGGGACCCAGGAGAATCCAAAGATAATAAAATTTTCAAAGATGCTCAGTCTGAAGATCAAGCAGAGATACATCAAGCTCATGAAAGGATTTCCTGACGTTTTCGCCAGTAGTTATGATGGCTTGAAAGTATATGACACTAAAGTGATTCAGCACGTCATTCCTCTCAAAGAACACAAAAATCCTTTCAAGCAAAAGCTAAGATGGATCAATCCCCTATTGTTGCCACTAATCGAAAAGAATATAAAGAAACTCTTCAAAGCCAAAATTATTGTTTCTTTAAGTTTTTCGAAATGGGTTTCCAACCTGGTTCCTGTAAGGAAAAAGAGAGGAGAAATAAGGTTATGTGTGGATTTTCGAAACTTGAACAGAGTATCCCTTAAGGACCATTACCCGCTCCATAATATGGACTATATTCTGAAAAAGGTATTTGGATCCCAGAAGATGTCCATGTTGGATGGTTTCTCAGGCTACAATCAGATCATGGTACACCCGGATGACCGGGAAAAGATAGCTTTCATGACACCATGGGGTACGTTCATGTACGCTAAGATGTTGTTCGGTCTTATGAATGTTGGAGTTACCTTCCAAAGGGTGATGGATATAGCATTTGTTGAGGAAAAGGAAAAATTTATCGTGATCTACATGGACGACATCACAGTGTACTCTGAATCTGATGAGCAACATCTTGAGCATCTGAAGAAGGTATTTCAGAAATTCAGGAAGTTCAGCATAGCTTTAAATCCAAAAAATCACACTTCACAGTGTAGGAGGGGAAGTTGTTGGGGAACATCATCTCAAAGGAAGGTATAAAGATAGATCCTAGCAAGGAGAAGGAATTCTGAAGATCAACACCCCTCGGTGAAATAAGGAAGTCCAGTCCTTCCTGGGAAAGGTAAATTTCTTGATAAGGTTCATACCAAATCTGGCGGAAATTATAAATCATATCACCAACATGCTCAGAAATGGAAATGAGATCAAATGGAACCCTGAAGCCAGGAAATTGTTTGAATACATAAAGGTAGCACTAACCAAATCTCCCGTATTGGCCAACCCATATTTCACAAAGGATTTCATCTTGTTCTCATTCGCCTTGGAGCATACCATTGTTGGAATACTATTACAGAAGGATGACCAGAGATTTGAAAATCATATAGCCTACTTCAGTAGGATGCTAAGATATTCCCCACTGAGGTACGATATTATGGAGAAAAAAACATATGCCTTGGTGAAATCCCACAAGGAGTTCAGGAATTATATACTACATTCCCATGTCATCGCTTACGTACCCAACAACTCAGTCAAAGACATCTTGACTCAGCCTGACCCTGAGGGAAGAAGAGGTAAGTGGATCACAGTCATGCTGGAATATGACCTCGAAATCAAGCCCACAAAGATGATTAAGCATCAGGGCCTCACAAAACTAATGGCGTATTCAAACTACGACGTTCTGGGAATGAACTTCATTTCTAATCTATCAGAGAATCCTATTGGCCCTCGACCAAGTTTGGTGGAAACGTTGATCGTTTTTGACCATTTTTGGAGATTAAACAGGTTGGTTGAAGACAGAGCACCCAAGCAAAGTGGAGATCGTGAGATCTCTCCCTTTTTGTGAGCTTTTTGGGTTTCAGGGTTTATGAAATGGGTATGGGATGTTGGCCCATGGGTTTACCCATGTTTAAGCCCCTTTTGTAATGTATAAATAAGTAGATAGGACTTAGAGAGAGGGCGTAGAGTATGAAGTATCTCTAAGCATATTTGTGCAAGATATGTAAGAGTGCTAAGTGCGGAGAATAGTTGTTGGCTTTGTGCATACTGTATGTTGAGACTTGCAGAGCTAAGTGAAAGTGATTGTAAGAGGCTTTGTGCCTTGAACTAACTCAGGGAAGGAGGATCTGGCGAGGTGCATGCAGATCTCATGTTCTATGTGGAGTTGGTTTGTAGCTCTGTGCCTGTAAGGAGATTGAAGAGACTAATAAAGAAGAGAAGAAGAGTTGGTGGATGTAGCTCCACACTGGGGTGAACCACGTATATCTTGTGTCGATGTGCTTTGTGTTATGATGCTTATGTTGTTTATGAAACTATTTGTTGATCTTGATGTATGGTACATAGATCCAATGATGCTTAGTGCTTTATGAGGTGAATGAATGTTAGATTTGAGCTAATTCTATGTGCTAAATGGTTAGATGTGCTTGATCTTGGTTGATTACTGTGTCGATCTGTAATAAGGGTTTAAACTGCGATGTGAATAAGGTTTAAAGACTAATGAATGTTAATTGTTAAGTGTTATGTTAAGTATTGTGATCACAGATCTGTGTCCCAGCTAGGTTCTAGACACCTGCATCCTACAACCACCCCTGCCTCTACCTCGAGTGAGACTTCATCTGCTTCGTAGGTGTTGCCGAAAGGGATGGTAGTTAAGGTTTTGTTGGTGCATTTTTGAAGCATTAAACCCTAGGTCTGCCTCTGTTCCAACAAATGGTTCTATTGTTGGGACCTGAAACTGTGATTGTTGGGAACTAAAGAAAAGATAAAGCTCTATGCATAGATCTGTTGTTGTAGCACGCAGTATTCTACTCGATTTGTGAAGCTCTGTGCTAAGAAAGGAACCGGATCTGAAGAAAAGAGGTAAGATCTTAAAGATTTGTTCTCTGATAAAGGTAAGACAAGTGGAAATTTTTGCTTCGAAAAGTATGAATTTAGGTATGTTTGATAGATTTTGTCCTAGTCTGAAAACTAGGGCACATCTAGAAGAAAGAAGAGTTAATCTGAATAAATTTGATAGAAATAGTGAAAGATATGTTATTCCTATGCATAGAAATAATTTTTGGACTAATAAGTGGATGTAGGATCCTAGAAAGAAGTTTTTTCAGGTCCATCACTGTGATCCCGGTGCGTAGTGAAGAAAAGGTTGGGGATCATTTAAAAGAAAGAGAGGATTGACATTATGTTATAATTGCAGAAGACTGGGACATCTTGCTAAGGAATGCCCTGGTATAGGTCCTATTTGTCTTTGTTGTAAAGTTGTTGATCATGAGGTTTTGGATTGCCCTAGAATGATTGCTAAAGTTGAAAATATGAACCTGAGATAAGAAAACCATGAAGAAGGTCAAGAAGATAAGGATATGATAAAGAACCAGAAAGAATCAGAGACTATATTATTACAGATGAAAGAAACATTGAATGATCACGGAGACATCAGTTTACCAGAGATATTAAAAGAAAAGAAGTGTATAGAAACAAGAATAGGAGACTTCGACATAGACTGTGTTCTGGATAAGGAAACACAGGTGAATATCATGCCAGAAAGCACTTGGGAAATTTTGGGAAAGCCTTCTATGATTTCTTCATTGGGAGGGATAGGCTTGTTTAAAGAAAAGATGATAACCCTATGTGGAAGACTTACTCATGTACCTACGATTACCCATGGAACATCGACAGAAGAAGAATTTGAGGTCATTAAGTTTGTTGAGAACAACGCCCCTTTTTCACTATTGTTAGGAAATACCTGGATTAAGAAAGATTGGGTCCGACGGAAAGAAGAAGAGGAAGCTACAGAATAGAAAAAGAAAGAATTAAGGGACTTCATAACCAGAAAAATAGAGCGACTAATACAAGAACAAGAGGACAAGTCGAAGCAACATAAGGAAAGAGAGTTAGTTGTTGAGGTTGAAAGAACACAAGAAGGCTTAAAGAACCTGACCATGCAGGAGAGAAGAGCATCTACCCCAGAAATAATAAGAGAAGAGGTATTACATTCGAACATTTTTAAAGACCCTCAGCAGTGCGAAGTTAATACTCTAAGAGAAGATAAGAACAAGAATGGAAAGAGGAATCTAGTGACTCAGATCACAAGAAAGAAGGCAAGGAAGCTTAGCAAGAAGAAAGAAAAGTTATAAAGATTGTAGGAAGTTCCAGAGAAGACTTTGCAGAAGGTAGGCTTACAGAGCTTGAACTTCGTCGGAATAGTAGAACAGCGCAAACTGGCACTTCACCATGGAAAATCAATATGACTGTTGGAGGCATTCCAACCGTTAGAATGACACTCTGAAATGGCTAGAAACACAGTTATTTCCAGAAAGATCTCCATTGGACCATTGGGGCCACACCATAACGGATGGAATCGTATTGATTGAGGCATTCCTGCCTGTGGGAGAAGTCTGTTACGACGTTTCTTATTTATTCTTTCGAATGCCTCACTGGGGACACTTTTGAAAATTGAGAAATTTGAGCTAAAAGAGAATTGATTTCTATCACGTTGTGATTTTGAGACCTTGCCATCCGTTTTGCTCACCTTGAGTGTTTGTTCGCCCACCCGAGATATTTGACCACGAGCGTATATGTCGGGTGAACGTAACGCAATAGAGAAGTATTTGGAGGAGATATTAATAGACCTTATGGTTGAGAAAGTCATGTTCGCAGGAGTATAGGCCTCATCAACGAAAGGATTGCAAGCATCACCCTTGATTGGACGTCGATCTGGGCCATCCCGAACCACGACGAAAAAGAGGAGCAAGCACCGCGACGATCTAGCGAACGCAAAGTGAATCCTATCGGTCTTTCCTAACTACATCCCACCTTTGGCTGGCGTGGTTAGTTGTGACAATGTCCCAAGAGATTTTGAGTACACACTCATCACGGTGTACCTCTCGAAAGGGATCCGCACAGTAGGACCACAGTTGGGATTGATCCCAGCTCTTAAGATAAGTGATTTTAAACTCGACGATAGGAATAATTATGGAATGCTCGCGCCACATAGATACCTGACAAAGATGACTGGGAAGAAGCCTAAGATAGTTCCCCAGTCGTGGATCAAGGCGATCACGAGGTCAAATATATTAAATGTGATGAATATACCACACTTTGGTAGACATTAAGAGGTTAACGCATGCGTTAAACTCCTCCTATCGTGCGTCCATGGCAGGTACCTGTGGTTGGATAGGAGCATCAGTGATGATCCACCTCATTACTCGACTAAGCATGCAGGGACTAGACCCTCAAAAATTCTACTTAGGGAAGGTTGCAGATCGCTCCCTAGGACAGCGAATAAAGGAGGCGTATGGCGATGTGGAGAAAGGGAAATGGGGCTACAAGGTAGCCTCCATCCAAGATGGCGCAATGCGCCTAGCTTGTCAGCTAATAGCTGGCAAGCTCGTTAGGAAGAACAGACCGACACAAGTCATGGGGTTCATCGTTGACCTCACAAGAAAGTGCCTCAAAGGGATGCATATGAACTGGGCAAGTTACCTCGTCATGAGTTAGAGAAGGACTGTCGCTAAGCGTAGGACCAAGGTTATGAATTCCACTTCAGTTGGTTGTTGATTCTTATATAATTTATCTCTTGGGATATGCCAGAGGGAGCGACATTCCCTGAAGTCGAGCCATCTGAACCAATGGCTGCGAGGTTCACCACCTTATGATATTCAAGCGATATGGCGAACAAGTGGCAGTCGAACGCTATCTTCCACACCTACTACTTACAACTTACGTGGGCCACTGAATATTTCCCCCAAATGACACCGAATACACTCCATTGGTTTAGGGCACTCATGAAGTTCCGTGCAGACCGACACTTCATATATATCACAAGCTAACCAAGGAAGATATCAAGGAAATAACCAAGGAATGGCCTATGGAATTCCTTGTACCAGTCGAGCAGACAAATATCTCTGACCCCGACATCATCGGAAGTCCTTTAGTCACCCATGAAGAGTATGATGGACCAAGCAGTGATAAGAAGAAGAAGAAGAAGGAAGAAGTGCAGGACATAAACAACGCATCGGAGGAAACTGTGTCTGATTCACCTGGAGGAGGAGGAGGTGAAGAATTAAACCAAGTGAAGGAAGGGAAAGAAGAAAAGCAGGAAAAGGGTGAAGTAACACTGCAAAAGGATCCCCTTACAGAGGACAAGATGTCAAAGAAAAGGATTTTTTCCTCGTAGAAACCCTTAGCACGAAAGAAGAGTCGCGCAAATAAGCCTCAGTCACAGACTGTGCTCACAGTGGATGATATTGACCTCATCATCGCAGTTGTAGCAGATACCTCAGAGGATATCTTACAGCGAAATGAATAAAAGTAGGAAACGATGTATGACAGAATCGAGGCGGAGTTGAAAGGGGTAGATCAAGCTCTTTATTCGAGCCCGCAATGTCTACTGCGTCGTCGTCATCAGAAGGTATAGAATTGGGGGATGATCCTGCCCAACTATGCAGATTAGCAGATGCGACAGAAGCTCACCTTCGACAAGAATAGGAAGAAAAATAATAGGTCACAGAGGCCTTGAAACAAGCACAGGAGGAATCCCTAGAGAAACTTTAGTTTGCGCAGCAAGAAAACAATGACATTAGAATGAAGTTTTAAGAGGACAGAGAGCATATCCAGAGAGAAAAAGACCAGCTGCTCGCGGAGCAGATTGGGGTTAGACAATGAGTGACTAGAGAAATTTTCTTTGTTTCGGGCTTGGAATAGATGGAAGATGAGACAGTTGAGAGCCAATTAGGGAAGCTCGTTGAGTCCATTCAGTAGCTTCAAGCAAGAGTAGCAGAGTTAGAAATTCAAGCAGTGCCAAGCACTCCGCAAGAAGTGCGAGATGAAAGGGAAGAAACTACCAGGAGCGCAGTAGAAAGAATCAAGGAATTGGCTTTAGAATGTAAGAAACTAAGTAACTGAAGTGTGTAGACCTATGAGCGCCTTGTAGAAGACCCAGAACTGAGGATATTGGAGGAAAATCTCCAGGAGGTGAAGCAACAGGCATCGACAGTGCAAGCGTAGCTGAAGCTGCTTACAGCAGTAGAGAAGATGAAAAGGTCACAAGAAAAAAACACAGTTCAGTAGCAGGTCACTGCCATCTAGAGCAGGATGATGGAGGTGACACAGTGCCTATAGCCGGTACAGGACGAATCCTGCACACTTTTTGAAGAAATCGAAGGAAAAGGCTCATAGCTGGAAGAAGTGGTTACGACAGTGGAGCAGTGCCTAGAAGGGCCTGTCACCAAGCAAGTCATTCCGGAGTTCCCCGAGCAGGAGACTTTGGTGAAGTAGCAAGTCAAGATAGCTCTAGTTAAGCTCGAGGTCTTTGAAGCAGTGTTTCCCATGTCAGAGTGACTTGAGACGAGTCACAGGTGAGTGTTGGGGGCCTGTTGAACCTCAACCAATTTTGGTGGAAACGTTGGTCGTGTTTGACCATTTTTGGAGCTTTGATAGAATGGTCGAAGACGAAGAACCCAAGTAAAGAGGAGATCTCTCCCTTTTTGTGATCTTTTTGGGTTTTAGGGTTTATGAAATGGGTATGTGATGTCATCCCATGGGTTTACCCATGTTTAGTCCCCCTTTGTAATGTTTAAATAAGTAGATAGGACTTAGAGCAAGGGAGTAGAGTATGAAGTACCTCTAATAGGCTTTGTGCAAGATATGTAAGAGTGCTAAGTATGGAGAATAGTTGTTGTCTTTGTGCATACTGTATGTTGATACTTGAAGAGCTAAGTGCAAGTGATTGTAAGAGGCTTCGTGCCTTGACCTAACTCGGGGAAAGAGGATATGACAAGGTGCGCGCAGATCTCTTGTCCTATGTGGAGTTGGTTTGTAGCTCTATGCCTGTAAGGATATTGAAGAGACTAATAAATAAGAGAAGAAGAGTTGGTGGGCGTAGCCCCACACTGGGGTGAACCACGTATATCCTGTGTTGATGTGCTTTGTGCTATGATTCTTATGTTATTTATGAAACTATTTGCTTATCTTGATGTATGGTAGATAGATCCATTGATGCTTAGTGCTTTATGAGGTGAATGAATGTTAGATCTGAGCTTATGCTATGTGATAAATGGTTAGATGTGCTTGATCTTAGTTGATTTCTGCATCGATCTGTAATAAGGGTTTAATCTGCGATGTGAATAAGGGTTAAATACTAATGAATGTTAATTGCTAAGTGCTCTGTTAAGTATTGTGATCACAAATCTGTGTCCCAGCTAGGTTGTAGACACCTGAGTCCTGCAACCCCCCCTGCGTCTACCTCAGGTGAGACTTCATCTACTTCACAAGTGTTTCCGAAAGGGTCGATAGTTAGGGTTTTGTTGGTGCATTGTTGAAGCGTTGAACCCTGGGTCTGCCCCTATGCCAAAAAACCCTCTGAAGGAAACAATCACGCAGGTGTCTCAGAAATTCATCGATTCACCTTGGTATACAGACATCATTTATGTGCTAAATAATCTGCAATCTCCCCCAGGTTTAAGTAATACCAAGGCCAGGTTCTTAAATTTGAAGGCCACTAAGTTCTACATCTTAGATAATTCCCTGTATTGGAGAGATACGGGAGGGATATCGCTGAGTTTATTACTAGAAGATGACGCGGAACGAACTATCAGGGAATTCCACAAAGGAAACTGCGGAGGACATCACTATTGGAAAACCACCGCACATAAAATATTAAGGGCGGGTTATTATTGGCCCATCATTTTGGCAGATGTATACAAGGAAGTCTCCAGCTGCCATGAGTTTCTGATATTCGACGGAAGGAGGAAGCTGCAACCCATGCTGCTGAAACCACTCTCAGTCGAAGCGTCGTTCATGCAGTGGGGCTTGGAATTTATAGGAGAGATTCATCTACCATCCCCCGCACAACACATATGGATACTTATGCCTACATATTACTTCACAAAATGAATCGAAGAAATTCCAATGAGGCAGGTTACCGACACGGTCATTATTCAGTTTTTAGAAACCAACATTTTGTCTAGGTTTGGGTTCCCTATCAACATCATCACGGATAACATAGCTGCATTTAAGTCCAAGAAAATGGACAAGTTTTTTAATGATTAAAACATAACCCTGGGACATTCTACAGCTTATTACCCATAGGGTAATGGATTAGCGGAATCATCCAACAAGAGCTTAACCAAGATCATTAAAAGGCTCCTGCAGGACAACAAGAAAGTCTGGCATAAGAAACTCATCTATGTGTTATGGGATGACAGAGACACTACCAAAAATTCCATCTCCACGTCGTCGTTCCAAATTGTCTATGGTGCAGATGCAATTTTCCATACCTCACTAGGATTTCCCATCAGGAAGTTGCTATAAGAGAAGGAGGTTGAGCCAGATGATGCTCAAAGAAGGATAAACCATTTGATTCACATGCAACATATTAGAGAGTAGGTTTACAACCAATCACTACTTCACCAGGACAGGATGAAGAAGGTTTTTGACAAGCACTCTAAGCAGGAGGAATTCTAGGTGTAGGACCTTGTGCTAAAGTGGGATGCGAGAAAAGAAGACAAGGGGAAGCATGGAAATTTCGATCATCTTTGGATGGGACCCTTCAAAATCAACATGTATCATGGGAACAATGCATATCTTCTAGAAGAGATTAATGAAGAGTCCACCAGTTGGGGGCCTATAAACGGTAGGTTCCTCAAACACTATCTGGTGCAGTAAGGTCTGTTTAGTTTTCTCATGTCATTGTAAATAGCCATTTTTGTTTTGTTTTGAAAGAAGGCATTTCGATTCAGTATGTCAGCAGCAAATTGAAGCCCGGAGTGAAGTCCCTATGTTTATGTTGAGTTGGTCGTAACTATGTCAAGAAGGTCTAGGTTGTGTTTTTATTTTCTGTTGTTTCAGATTTTGGAAGTTGAATAAGGACTAATGGTCAGGAACTTGGTCTGATGTTCTTTTCCACCGCACTGGGAAGATGGCATCCCCATTGGAGCCAGATTTTAGCACTGTCATTTTTCAGTTAGAGTCAGTTTTAGTTGAGTCAGATTCCATGTGTCAAAGCATGTGACTTCAGGTACCAAACAACAAATGGGTCAAAGTCAGCAAGTGTTCGGTTGGCCCTTGGAATCGAGAAGGGATGTCAGGATCAAAACATGTGTAAGTGGTAAAGGTATTTTCCCAAAGAGTTAGGTCCTGTCAGAAGAGAAGGTTTTACGTGCCAAAGGTCAAGGAAATTTTTTAAATATAAGTCACGTTGGAAAGTGCAATGACCATCATCAACTCATTATGAAGTCAGAAAGAATGAAAAATCATGGCGCTCATATCACGTATACTCTACAACTCTTATCAGTTATACTTTACACGCCCTGAAGTGTACTCGTCACACGGATGTGCTGCGAAAATATTCAGCTTGCTTCGAAACCTCCAGTCGCCATGGATTCAGTGTCCCCTGGCACGATTCCATCTCTCACCCACCCAGTTATAAATTCTGGTTGTTCTGCATGTATTCTGTTCACCAACCAAGTTTATGCACTGTCTATAATTCTTCTCGTGAGCCCTGAGTTTATCGTTGCGAGGAAGTCAATTTCCTTCATATTCATCACAATCCTAAGTCAATCAATATTACCTCATTGGGTCCGTGCTAAATCCACTGCGTGTAGAACAAATATGTGTGGCACCATGGCAACATCCTAGAACATAAGGAAAGGTGCACAAAGTGGCGGGAATGTTGGGCCCGAGCCTCAAAACTTGACGTTGGTCAATGAAGAACTGGATGTCAGAGCGTCTTTTGAACATGTTGGATGCATGGTCTTTTGTAGGAAAATCCAAGGATTCAACATGAAACTAGCGGAACAGTTCACACTCAGTTTCAACGGGTTCAGAGCAGTAATTGCAGGTATCACTTTCCAGGTGATAGAGGAAACTTTGTCAACCGCAATGAAGATCCCTCTGTGCAGTGAAAGGTGGTCTAAAGGCATGACTTTGTACATGCTATGTTACGATCCATTCATAAAACTGGACTTTTTAAACGGGAAATTCGAAGCGGGCATTCCAAGTAGATATCTGCAGGAGCCTTTTCGAAAGTTCCTGAGGACAATTAGAAAATATTTCACTTGTGAAGGGAGGTATGACAGAATACATTCACATCACATTGGATTGTTTATGAATTTCACAAGAAGGAGACAGTTAAATATTCCTTTCTTCTTGCACCAAATCCTCCGATAAATCGCAGACAACATTCAGGCTGAAGAAAACCAGCCGAAGAAGAAACTATATCATGTCTTGTTGATTAAATTGATGATAGTTGATGAGTTGAGGTGATTGGGAAAAAAATGGGATTTGTTTCTACTCACGGTGGGCATCCCCAGGGACCCAAAGGGAGATTCCCCTCTACCCGCGGAAAAGGTAACATCACACCGCGCGGAGGCGGAAATAGGAAGGGTTGTGGAGGAAGGAAATACATTGGAAGCCCTATCCCACCAAAAGTTCATACCCCGTAGAAGGGGAAGACCAAGGAATAACAAGGAAATCGGGGAGACCCAAGTCCCGAGCTAGCCGCACGCAAATTCAGACACCAAAGAGTTACTCATGCACGTCATTCGACTAGAACCTGTCGAAGGTGCAAGTCGAGAAAAATATGGAAGAAGGAGAAGGATAGACATTGAAGGCACGAATATTCATGAACTGTCGTATTAGCTAAAGCCAATGCATCTCGCTATTGCTGAGCTATACCAGGAGAATAGGGAGTTGAGACAACAGTTAGTAGAGAATACCCTCGAGGCATCAACATCATAGGACCGAGAGGGAAATGTGACTTGGCTGAAGAAGCAGCTCAGGGAGGCACAAAACAAAATCATCCAGTTGCGTGAAGCACAGAGGATGTTAGAGGAAATAAATACAAATCACTTCAAGGAATGTGGACCGACCCTGGAAAACATCTGCGCGGCTCTATCCAGCGTGCAGAAAAGTATGAAAGGGAACATGTCTTTACAAAGACAAGTGATAAATATGAAAAGGTGCAACTGGTCTCTCAGGAGAGTGCTTTCGATATCAAAATTGTAGATGAGGCCAGAAGCATAATTGACCGAATCCAATTTTTTCTTCTCAAAACATGGCACAGATTTTGTCTCCACGTGTCATGCTTCCTATTGAGAAGTAGGGACACTGACAGGTACCCACACTACACGCATACAATGCGCAACGTTGGAAGCCCATCTATTACAATGGACAGGTGTACATTGTACACGTGACAGTTTGAAGGAAGGCGTTGTCTCTTGACTGGTGTTGTCATTTTGGAAACACCTGCAACAGTCTGCAGTTACCCGCTAGATGCACGCTCCAGCTAATGATCGTGTGGTAGAAATCGATGCCATTACACTGGGTGGCAGAAGTTTGATGGCGCACTTGATCGTTCAGATACCCTGTCAAAGAAAAAGCATCGACACATCACTCTCTAGCGATAAAATCTTGTTGATGACCAAACTGTCGTGGAAAAGACGTCGGTTATTGTGTGATCGAGTATAGTCAGTTTCTATTTTCAGTAAAGTACCATACGAAGAGTCATTTAGAAGAGAACAGTCAGTTGCCTAATTTCTAGGGATAGTAGTTAGAGATCAGGGTAGCCCAAGCGGCACACCCTCGCCTATATATTTCATCTTTTCAATGTAAGCTAGGTTGGTTGGCAGAATAGTGTAGACAACAACTATTGATTGTAGCTTTTCTAGATCAATTGAAATTTAATGCAAAGGTCCTGAAAATTTGACGAAAAGATTCTAATGGTTGCAATTTGATGTATTGTATTCTCTCTTTGCGTACGTGCTTTCATGTGTTCTTTATATTCATATCTATATTTTGTCTAAATCGGAACGTTATTTCGAATTTAGAATTCACCGTGCGGTGCTCTAGATTTGCTCCATTTAGACAACTTTGTTTCTTCTAAATGAACTCAGAATTCATCTCCTATGGTTCTTTGGGTTGATTTATGTGTTTTTCTTTCTCCACACACACAACGAATCCAAACTGAAATATTGTTGCCTACTTAGCCTTTATCCTCTCAAGTCTCAGTTATAACGTCATTTGTTTCTCTCATTTACCAAAAATTGACTCCATAGCCCAAGGTATTTCTTTCTTCGCCAATAGAACCAGAAATATTGTATGAAAGTATTAAATCTAGCCATAGTTTCAAAGCCATAACCTGTATAGAGACAGAATCTCAGACAGATCCCTCTCTAGGTCGGAAAGGCTAGTTTCACAGCCTTAAAGTTGGTTTGTAGGTTTCCTCTTTCATTCATTTCTCATCCGAATGAATTTTACAGAGTGATAACACCACCTTCATGTGGTTGGCCATGTTCAGTAGAGAATAATTTATTGGATCTGTATAACCTTGGAGAAAAACTCCCTCGATCCAACAGAGCAGCAACAAAGTCAATGTTGACTTCGTTGTTGCTACTTAAAATCGAGGGAGGTCGTTTGATCAAGTATTAGATGCGCGGCTCCAATAAATTATTCTTAAAACCAAGAGGATCTCATTCAAGTATGTTATGACATTCTCATAAAAATGCATCTTAGAGTAAATAATGCTACAAATATGACTTGTATTGATTTTGTAGATATTTATGGAAGTTGAATGATTTTGGCAGGTACTTTAAGATATTTCTTCATCGAGTGAGGGAATATCAGGAATAACAGAGAGAAATGTGACTACATCTAGTAGATTTGATAGGGGAAGATCATCTTGTTACTACACTCCACCATCAACTATCCCACTAGTATTGGAGAGTAGTGCATTGATAATCGAGTGCAGCCACAATATGGTTCTCTCATGGTTTCAATGGAAGAGAATGTTGTACTTGAGGGTCATACAGCTGAAGAGGATCACGTGGGGGAAACCATTCCAATGGTGCCGACCAGTTCATCATACCAGGTGTGATTTCTCCTTTCATCATATTTTATATAGCCATCAATTATGTTTATGTTTAATGTTTATGAATTGTTATGTGATTATTTATTAATACAGGGTTTGCTATGTGATAATATATTGAGATATATATATTTTTAGTACTTGTCATGTTCTCTATTTCTTCTATATATGTTATATACTTCTTACAAGTTCTTCCACTTCTTTGTATCAAACACATGAAACTCTTATAAAAACATTAAGACTTGGAAAAATATGCATAGGTAGGACTCAAACAATAAGGATGACTTCCATTTCTTAGTATCAAACACATGAAACTCTTATTGAAAATTTAAGACTTGGAAAAAGAAGCATAGATAGGACTGAAAAACACAGGGATAAGCAAAGGAAGCAACTTCAAGTGCAAATATAAGAAGCAATAAACCAACCTCGATAAATGAAACCTTAAACAAGATTTCACCTTGATCCTTCAACTCTTTGAATTTTTTAAATATGGCCTCCATAAACAAAGGAATAATTCCTTATGTGTTACCATCGATTCTATATCATGTTCACCTATATGCTTGTAGGAATGAGGCTATGGAAGCTCAATATCGATCCCTGTGACAAGGAAGGACTAGCTATTTACCTAGTCACACACATTTACCTCCATGTGTTTCATTGAAAGATTTCCATGGAAGTTATCCATCGTTTCTAACCTACTCTTGTGTGTTGGCATCATCACCATCATTCATTCAAGGTGGATCTAAGGGCCCAGATATTAGGGTGCATTTTCTTGCTAAAATTGGAACACTCAGTGTCCATGGAATTTTGTCATTCCACTCACTATCTCTTCTTTTATCCCTCCTCCACAAACCTGCAAAACACAACCACTGGGTTAATGGTGCATAACATTGACGAAGGAATGAGGCTATGGAAGCTCAAGATCGATCCCTGTGACAAGGAAGGACTAGCTATTGACGTAGTCACACACAATATTTACCTTCATGGGTTTCATTTGTAATGTATATCACTAAAAGTTATAGATATTGACCCACTCACATGCATTTACCTCCATGTGTTTCATTTTAATGTATATCACTAAAAGTAAAAGCCATAAAAATATTGTTGGGGATGCCTTGATTAGTATTATCAACCATGATTTTGTGTTGGGGATGCTTTGATTAGTATTCTCAACCATGATTTCGTGTCACCATTTCTTGTGTTTCCAAACATTGTGTTTGCTCTGATTAGCCACAATTTAATGTGGTGCTCTAAGAGTTGGTTTCTTAGTCATTCAAGCATTGAAGCCTGCAATGGTTACTAGCTACAACAAGGTCAATAGCTTTCTTCACATTCATAATAATAAGGCCTTGTTACAATGCCACCTGCAATGCATGTGTTGACACTAACCTATTCACCTTGCATATTCTCATTGTCACCCATTCCCTTCACCATACCCACTCCATCACCTTACCTTTTACTTCCTTCCATAGTGGATTTGGTATCTGTGAGGAGTGTCAGGTGTTAAATTTTTAATGGAAATCATATTTTTTGTTTCTCCTAAGATGTTGTGTCATGACATTTATGGGTTTCTTCCTTTTACTGCTTATGTGCTTACATTAATAATGATCAATTATTCATTCATTGATAGTTTTTTATTGTGGGAATTATGGCTATGGATATTATGATTTGGTTAAGATATATTGCAATGTTTGGTTTTTAATGTACTTAAAATGTCATGCCAATCCATTTACCAATATCACTCGAAACTTGTTGAGAAGATGGGAATAATATTAAAAGATGAGAAATACTTTCTTCCCCCTACTTGCAAATATTATAGGAACTAAGACCCTATTCATTATGATTTTGTAACATCTACCAAGTTAATACTCTATTTTTCAATGTCAGCCACATAAATACAATGGTCTTATTGGGAACTTTTACCCTCCAAACTTTTCACCACCACTAAAGAGAATTTTGCCAATCAGTTCACTGCATTATACCCCCAACTTGGTAGTATAGCTACCTCTAGTCCTATATTTTTCCCAAACTAGGGCATCAAGGTCCTCTCTCAGCCTTGTGTGAGCTCTGTTTAACTCAATCAAATATCCATACCATAACATTTCATGATCACCTTCCAGCCCTAACACTTGGGTAGTTTTCCAACGTTGGTGCTAAATGTTTGTGGATACATGGTATCCAACTTGACTTAGAGTAAAGAAATCTAATTCTTGTAATTTTGAAATCAAATCAACAAGAAGGAAAACAACATTGCTACAACCCATGATTTCCATCTACTCCAAGCCTTACCCGTGTGCCATTTCCAACTCTCTAAGCTAGATAAGACCCAATAACAATAAAACAAGATACAAATTATTTCCATTGATTATAAACATTTTTTATTCTTTTTCTTTCACTTATAATGAAATCCATCAAAGTAAATAGAGAAATATACTTCTGAATGATAATCATTTTCCACAAACTATCATTTGAGATCAAATTCTAGAGGAATTTTGCAACCAAAGAAGTGTTAGAAGCATGAATATGATTTAATCCCTAGCCTTCCTAATCCTTTGGCTTGGCTAAGGAATACCATTTTTTGAGATGTGTACCCACCTTATCCTTCCCTCCTTTCTGCTTAAGATGTCATGCCATGAATACGTTGCACCATCATTTGCATTAACAGTGAGAGAATATGGATTGAAAGTAACTTGAAACACAATGGAACTTGCATTTAGCATTTTCAAATGGGTTTTCTTTGACCTGTAGGGTGTTATGTTCACATATAGGTCTATATATGGACATCTCAACCTACAGGCCTATAGCTTGAATTCTCAGCCTACAGAACTGTAGGAAGACATTACAACCTACATGCCTATAGGTTTGTAGGTTGTAATGTAAACCTATAGACCTACATGCCTATAGGTCTATAGGATATAATGTTCACCTCAAGATCAATCCATGTGACAAGGAAGGTATGGTTTTGATATTTTGTTTCTTATTATAGCATGTTTTAGTTTTTTTTGTGCAAGTTTTCCAACAACATAAAACTCTTTTGCAACTGATACAATAATTGAATCAAAAAAACCTATACTTTGAAGCTAAGGCTGGGATAAAGGTTGTCACACAAGCTCATAATTTATTGAACATATATTCCTACCACAAATCAGGTTGGTGACTATCTAAATGAGTATTTTAAATTTTTTTATGGGAAGCATCAATAACTCAGGTTTCCATTGAGTAGTGATAATATATGTTATTTTTCAGTACTTTGAAAATAAATGTTGACTAAACATATTTTAGATTCAATTACATTGCTCCTACACACTACTTATTTGACATTGTTATTTGTAATCCTGGGGACAATATGGACACTACCATTGAGGTGAGGCATATCATTCTTGATGATATTTTGGGGATGATGTTAAATTTGCAGTTGTTTTCATTGAGCCAGTATGTGATATGATCATCCATGTGGATATAGATATCCCATGTTAGGGAGAGATATATGAAAACATCGATTTTTTGTAAGAAGACTAAAGTCATCACAGATAAAAGAGATCCTAACCTATATCCACAATTAGAAATGAGGAGGAACTCAATCATGCTACAAATAGTGGCTTGAAAATTGCATAGAAGATCAATCTAGCCTATATAAATCGATGGATATTCTTCCTATGAAATAAATGGTACTAGTGTCATGTTATATTCTCCCTAATGGAAGCCTCACTAGTATGCTTTCTCAGTAAACTTTGTATGCACTAACAATGTTTTCAATATCTAATCTCTTTTCCTAGGTCTCCAAAAGGCTTTAGAGATGGGTTGTAGGAATTAGTAGGTATTTTATGATTCAAAATTAATTATTATCATGGTTAAAATAAGCTACATACCAACAAAGAAGGCTTTTAGGAGGTACATTCAAGTATTTGATCATCTTATTGAAAGTTTTCTCTTATTCAATGTAAACTACATTAACTAGCTAATTTGTCCTATTATCCTATTAAGTAGCATTATAATGATAGACATAATTGTGATGTTATTTTACTTTATCATCCTTATGTTCCAAATAATAAAGAATCTTGGAAAAAATTTAGAATGAAGAAGATATTTATTGTTTTCTAAGAGACCAAGGGGGTGAAATTTTTTATTCCTTAGGTATCATCAACTTAAAAAATAATGTTTATCATAAAGGATCATTCCCTATTGAGAATATATTTTCATCTAATGACATTCCAAAGAATTCTAGTCAAAACCATGATCCCTCCATGTGGAAGGCTAAACTATCCTAGTGAATATAGGTTCTGAAAATGATCCCAATGTACATAGGAAGAAAAAACCAAGTTTGTGTCCCTCTTTCATAATTTCAAAGACATTTCTTCTTGGTCCTATAAATACCTAAGGGGTTTTTACCCTAGTATTAATTAGCACCCTATCGCTCTTGAGAAGGGGGTTACACCAGTAAAACAAAAACAAAGACCTATTAATTTGAACCTCGATGTTGTTATTAGTAAGGATTCTTGAGGAAACTACATTTTCTAGTTCGATACTCAAAGTGGGTTTCCAATCTGGTTTTGGTTTGGAAAAAAATGGTGGCATTCAACTTTGTGTAGACTTTGAGACCTACATTGAAATAGTGTCAAGGATAAATTTTCCTTTCCATTTATGGATGTCATTTTATAGTAGGTTTCGAATTAAGAGATTATGTCTCTGTTAGATGGTTTTTCCAAATACAATCAAATAAATATCAACCATAAGGAAAATTTTAAAACCACCTTCACAACTAGGTGGGGCAACTTTTCATATCACTGTGTGCCTTTTTGGTTGCTCAATGTAGGTGCAACCTTTTAGAGGGAAATGCACATTTCCTTTGATGATTTAATTGGTATTTTCATTGAGATTTTTCTTGATGATATAACTATGCAATAAAAGAAAAGAAAAGGACTAGCCATTTTGACCATCTAAGGTAGGTTTTCATTGTATGCAGGATATTCGGCATCTCTCTCAACCCAAACAATTTTTTTTCAATGTAATTGAAGGTATATTATTGTGGCATATTATCTCGAATGATGGTTTAAGTATTGAAAATGGGAGAATTTATTCTATCCAAAGGTTGCTAGCTCCTACCTCTACGAAAGACGTTTAGGATTTTATGGGAAAAAATAACTTTGTCCATGGGTTTGCGCCTAATGTTTCTCAAATAATCAAGCATATTCATTTGTTGTTACCAAAAAATACCAATTTCTATTAGAATAATGATGCACAATAATCTTTTCAAGCTATCAAGAACACCATTACTTCAGTTCATATTTTGGCCAAACTTGATTTTGCATGAGATTTTCATATCTATGCTAATTCTATAGAATAGATTGTTATAGCCACTCTGGTTCAACAAGATGTTGAAGATACTGAGAGATTTGTAGAATTCATGAGTCGGAGTTTTACTAAAATCAAATTCAAGTACCATTTGGTCGAGAAGTATGTCTTAGCGTTAGTCATTGCCTTGAGAAAATTCAAACATTATGTTCCTAGTAAGCATACAGTTATTAATGTTCCTAGTAAGCATACGGTTATTAATGTTCCCCTTCTTTCTATCAAATACTTTCTATCTCAAACTTTTATGCGAGGAAGAATGGTCAATTGGTTTGCAAAAAATTAGGAATTTAATGTGGAAATAATTTTTCTAAGATTGATAGAGGTATGGAACTCACTCTCCTCTTGGATGAAAAATACAATGACAAATGCCCTTGTAGCCAATAATATGATGATGCATTGATTGTTGTCTTTACTCTTGAAATTATAACCTTGATTATGACATGGTGGTTGAACTTTGTTACCCATATATTATTTTCTATCTCCAAAACTAGCAATGTCCTCCTCATTTACAAACCAATGAGAAGAAGAAACTAAGGTTGGAAAGCAGTAAGTATGTTCTACTAAACAATTGTTTATTTCATAGGAATTCTAATGGAATGTTGCTTCGATGTGTAGGAAAGTCCTAAGCCAAGTCTCCTATGGAAATTTCATGATGGTGCTCACCAATTCCATCCAAAAGTTATGGTTGGGTCCTTTTACCATTGATCAGAGCTTGAGAAATAATGTTTTTTATTGAATGATAACCAGGAGATATTTGTATTGCATCAAGTGAATGGGTCCACCACAAATCCATATTAATGTATTAAAATAACATAGATATAGAAATAACAAAACAAACAAAAAGAAAAAGAAAAAATATATATTAAAATAAAAAACGAAAAAAAAATATAATGTTTGATATTCTGCATTGTTCGATTGCATTTTTAGGTTTATGTTTTTCTAAGATTTTATTGTTGTTTTTCTTTCTTCCTATTTATCATTTATCATTTCATATTTTAATTTTCTAGCTTGCTAAGATGTGCCAAACAATTGGCTTAGGTTGATGGACAGTTGATATGGATTGTTGGTTCTTATTGATGTCAACCATTGGATAGTGATATTGTAGATTGATGTTAACCCTTAGTGATTGGTGTCAACCCTTGGAGAAATTCCAGTAGCGAATTTTGGTAGCACAAAGGTTTGGGTAATGGACCCAAGTTTGTTTAATGTATAATGGTGTGAGTTTTGATATATTTGCAGGTAAGACTATTCTATATGGATAATACATGTCATGACATTTCTAGTGGTATGTGGAACGTCACATAACTCCTCACGGTTAGAGAGTTATGGCCATGTGAATTTGGAGAACCCTCATGAGTCATCTAGAAGCCCCAAAAGGTCAAAGTAGTCAAAGTGGTTGCAAAGAAGAAATTGTTTAAATAATAAAGTGAAGTGANTCACATAACTCCTCACGGTTAGAGAGTTATGGCCATGTGAATTTGGAGAACCCTCATGAGTCATCTAGAAGCCCCAAAAGGTCAAAGTAGTCAAAGTGGTTGCAAAGAAGAAATTGTTTAAATAATAAAGTGAAGTGATGAGTTTAATATAATTCAAAGTGGATACAAAAGAAATTATTTAAATAATAAATGTAATGAATAAATTACTAAGTGGACAAGTGGTTTGATCCAGATGGATATCGGTGGCCACCCGCCTTTTCCAACTGGCTCAAAACAGTTTTCTGACAATTTTGACAATTTACTATTTTTAGCAGTTTTAACTTCTAGGGCCATTTTGAGGAACTAAACGAAGGTTTTTCGGGATAGAGCTCCTCAATGATAGCCAAAGGAATAATTGATCCCCCAAAATGAATTTCCTCGATGATACCTTTCCAACAGGCTATTACACGCCTAAAATGGAGATCGTATGCAAAAGTTACGACCCCGGGAAGTTGATGTACTAACTTACCCAAACGGGGCCCACATGACTTTTGGCGCTTCATCTCCTAGGGTTACGTTTTTGGATGTCTAGGGTTTTGGGCATTCTGTATTATTGTAAAAAAGCCTTCAGAGCCTCATTGTAACCTTGTTCTTGCGAATGCACACTGCTGTCACATCTCTTCTCAGAGATAAGCCGCCACCATTCCAGCAAGATTGTTTCCGCTGCATTTTACAGTTTCAATTTATTTCGTTATTGAATAGAAAACCAGTTTTACTATATCTCTGTTATTTTGTGTTAAGCACCTGTTAATAATCTGTATTCATTTCATTCTACTCATAAAATCTAGATCATGGTTAGAAGTGGGTTAGCCCTAAAATAAGAAAAGTGGGTTAAGATGGTTAGAAGATAATTTAAATAATAAAGTGAAGTGATGAGTGTACTATAAGTCAAAGTGGATACAAAATAAATTATTTAAATAATAAAGTTAATGGATAAATTACTAAGTTTACAAGTGGTTAGAAGTGGGTTAGCCATAAAATAAGGAAATTGGGGTAAGATGGTTAAAAGGTAACCCCTTGAGGAAGCTACATGAAAGTATAAATAAGAGGCAAGACTCTCTCATTTTGATCACACTTGAGCATATTGAATATCTACAGGTGACTGAGGTAACCAAAGGATATCTAAGACAAATTTCAGAGGGAAGGTGAAGTAAAGAAGGTCAAAATTCAAGGGAGGATAAATTCTTTTGATGATGCTTTTTAAGGTATGTTATTTACAGGTCATCTCACCATTTTCGAAATAACTTTTTTTCTAGAATGATTCAGACCTTGAAATTGGGAGGCCATTGACGAAACATATCCAAGTAACCGTGGTACGAATTTAATTGTGTGAGTCATTATATTTTTACAGTTACACTCCGTGGAAAATAGGGTTTGTGGCTAGTCATGAAACTAGTCTAAAACAGGTGTTTCGAGTAAAAACGTCATAACTTCTTCATAACAGATCCAAATTAAGTAAGAACAAATGTGTTGGTTATAATACAGTCTGTAGTATTATGTGTACAATTTTTAGATCCATACAAAAAATATTCCATGTGGGGCGCCCTCTACAAGTTCTCTCTCTAGAATAAGCCGGAATTCAACAAGGTATGTCATTTTTGCTATAACTCATTTTTTGAGAGGTTCCAAGTAGTGACACCTGGAGGAATTGCGTAAAAAACATTGAAGAACGTTGTGTATTGTTTTAATATCTTTATTCATTACAGGTACATAGTTATGGTTATTTCAAGTTATGGTTGTTGGCTAATCCAAAACTAGTCATGTGAGACTAAAGTAAAGTTTGATGAAAATGCTAGTCTCTTGTTGTTAAAGTTAAGGAAGGTTTGCAGCTATGTGATCATATACACCAGGTCTATTACAGAGTTACAAATCATAATTGGATGATGAAATTGATGAGGGATTTTGGTTGAGTTTGAGGTATAGGTTGGTTCATGGTTGATTACAGGTTGAGATACATGTTGATTACAGGTTGAGGTATAGGTTGATGCATGGTTTATGCATGGTTCGGGTTATTGGTACAGGTTGTTTGGTGCAGGTTGATTGGTTAGGTTTACAACATTATATCTCACATTGATAGTGTGATAGTGGTTCCATCATTCTACTTATACGTCAGGGCGGTTGGACGAGGCAAGGATAGGTGGTTGTAGCCACCTTTCGGTTGTAGCCGGAGAACATAGGGGGTTGTAGCCTCCTTCTATTTGTAGCCAGAGAGTTGGGGAGTTGGAGCTTCTCTCAGGTTGTAGCCTGAGAAACTAAGGGGTTGGAGCCTCCTTCCAGTTGCAGCTGGAAAACAAAGGAAATTGGTGCTTCCAATGAATGTAATTCTTCAAGACATATAAGAAAAATCATTATGTGGTTTTCTCTTGCTTTGGGTTTCCACGTAAAAACATTGGTCTACTATGTATGTGTATGATTGTTCATTTTTTCATTGTTTATTTACTCTACAAATATTGGATGATAATGCTACATTGATATAACAATTGCATTATATGGTTAAAAGGGATTATATTTCTCTATTACCAATTCACCCCCCCCACCCCCTCTCAGTAATCGAATACTTGTTATCTCAAACTTTTATGCGAGGAAGAATGGTCAATTGGTTTGCAAAAAATTAGGAATTTAATGTGGAAATCATTTTTCTAAGATTGATAGAGGTAGGGAACTCACTCTCCTCTTAGATGAAAAATACAATGACAAATGCCCTAGTAGCCAAGAATATGATGATGCATTGATTATTGTCTTTATTCTTGAAATTATAACCTTGATTATGACATGGTGGTTGAACTTTGTTACCGATATATTATTTTCTATCTCCAAAACTAGCAATGTCCTCCTCATTTACAAACCAATAAGAAGAAGAGACTAAGGTTGGAAAGCAGTAAGTATGTTCTACTAAACAATTGTTTATTTCATAGTAATTCTAATGGAATGTTTCTTTGATGTGTAGTAAAGTCCTAAGCCAAGTCTTCTATGGAAATTGCATGATGGTGCTCACCAATTCCATCCAAAATCTATGGTTGGGTCCTTTTACCATTGCTCAGATCTTGGGAAATAATGTTTTTTATTGAATGGTAACCAAGAAATATTTTGCTTGCATCGAGTGAATGGGTCCACCATAAATCCCTATTAATATATTAAAATAGCATAGATATAGGACTAATAAAACAAACAAAAAGAAAAAGAAAAGAAAAAATAGTAAAAAAAAAAATGAAAAAAAAAACACATAACATTTGATCTTCTGCATTGTTCCATTGCATTTTTAGGTTTATGTTTTTCTAAGATTTTATTATTGTTTTTATTTCTTCCTATCTAGTATTTATCATTTCATATTTTAATTTTCTTGGTTGCTAAGATGATGCATATGCATTTAGTATTTTTCTTGTTAAGTTTTTACCATTTTTCTGAGTCATTTCAAGTGCAATGAAATTATTTTGCAATATCACATAATTGCCAAAGTAGTTTTGAAGTACCTATACAACCTCTTGAATCCTCATATGGGGTGCTTACTCTACTAAAATTACAATCCTATTGGTTTATCTCTAACATGATTGCAATTCAGATATGACATCATAGGTTGACCTTATGAAATGGAAGTATAACTACCAAAGGGTACTTAATGTTCAACCTAGGAAAGGGTTTGAAATAGTTGTCCTAGTAATTCCTTCTTGTCCCTATTCTTCATCCATTAAAAAAATTATCCCAACTCTATCCATGATCCGGATTATTTTCAGCACGAAATGAGATCGGAGATATAATAAAGAAATGCACAGAGATATCACAGATATTCAATAATATAACATAAATGTATCAGAGATGCATCCATAAACATAGATATACAGTAATACATGATTTCTATTAATGAAAGAAATGTACAAAGACTGTAAAAATACAGAGTGAAAGACTCGCTAGAATGGTGGCAACTTATCTCTGAGAAGAGATGTGACGGCTACTCGCATTCGCAAGAAAAAAATTCCAATGAGGCTCTGAAGGCCTTTTTACAATAAACAGGAATGACAAAAGTCCTAGACATCCAAAAACCTAACCCTAGAAGACAAAGCGCCACAATTCATGTGGGCCCCGTTTGGGTAAGTTAGTACATCAACTTCCCATGGTCGTAAATTTTGCATACGATCTCCGTTTTAGGCGTATGATAGCTCGTTGGAAAGGTATCATCAAGAAGATTCATTTTGGGGGTTCAATTATGCCTTTGGCTATCATTGAGAACCTCGATCTCGAAAAACCTTCATTTGGGCCCTCAAAATGGCCCCGGAAGTTAAAAACTGCTAAAAATAGTAAATTGTCAAATTTGCTAGAAAAATGTTTTGAGCCAGTCGAAAAAGGTGGGTGGCTACCGATATCCACCTGGATCAATCCTCCCTCCTTAGGAAGAAATGGTCACCATTGCGTTGAGTTTCCAGAGGAGAGGGAAAAACGTTTGCTGAATCTGCATCTTGGTGAGTTGATTGCCTTGCTGGAGACGTCGCGCTGCTCAGTTTGTGGAAGTATGTCACGAACCTGTTAAGGTTGAGGTTGTTCAACAAGTCAGGCTACATGAAAGGACGGTGTGCAGAAGGAATATTTTCACTTTGTCGCAACCTTTTCGACCTGCTTCTATTGGATAGAAGGTGCTTGGGGCAAAGTTGTAGTGGTTGCAGTGTCCTTTTGTTCCCCTTTCAAACGGATTATGAAGCTGAATTTTGTAGTATGAGATACCACCTTGCGACACATTTTAGGTGGAACAGTAGTCAAAACTACCTCTAGTATTCTGTAGAGATGACCCCCCAGAGAAACAATGACACTGCGGGGTTGAGACTCATAAACAGTGTGGCGCTTCCACATATATGGTTGGCCCAAGAGAACATAACAGACTTCTAGTGTGGAAACATCACATAATACCTTATCCTTGAAGGGTTGGATGCCATATGACAATTGACATTGCTGGCTGACACAAAGATCTCACCCTTGGCGAAGCCAACCGATGTTGTATGGTTGTGGGTGTGGTGTTGTCGACAATCCCAACTGTTTGATGACATCTGCTAAGATGAGGTTCTTCTGGCTTCCGCTATCAACAATAAAATGCAGCGGGGTCCCCTTCACCCACATATGTGAATGAAAAAGTTGCTCCCCCTCTTCAGGATCTATTGGTTCCTCTGGTTGAATTGTTGTGGTCACGACAATAGCAGTGGGGTCTGCGTCAATGATCTGTCCTTTACCAGTATTTTCAGAATCAGATTCTGAATCAGGGTTCGGCTCCTTGTCTTTGATCTCGGCCACCAATGATTGTTTTGAGCGACATTCATCGGTGTTGTTCTAAGGGATTTTGTGGAAATCGCACAATTTTCCAATGTCCTTCTTTGTCTTCCAGTGAACCTTCTTTTCATGTGGCTTGAAATGGTTTTCGGGAGATTGTTTGTTAGGGACGTCTTTGTCATACTTTGGTTTTTACGGATTTGCAGAACCAAAATCCCATTTGTTCTGGTGCTTAAATTTCTTCTCTATTTTAACAACATATCGATAGGTAGCACCGAGTGATGAGATGTCTAGAAAATCCATTTCAGTTTGGATGTATCTGTGTAGAGTCCCACGGTATTTCAGAACCAAATGTCATTCAGATTCTTTGATACCCATTTTGGTGCGCAAGGTATGGAAGGTATTGGT
>SNQJ01S0006280.1:0-10409 GCA_010110895.2 Picea sitchensis | reverse complement strand
ATTATTTAAATAATAAATTTAATGGAGAAATTAGAAGTGGGTTAACCCTAAAATAAGGAAAGTGGGGCCAAGTGACCTAGAAGATGTTTTTAAGGAAGCTACTTGGAGAGTATAAATAAGAGGCAAGGCTCTCTCATTTCAATAACACTTGAGCATATTGAATATATATATGTGTCTGAGGTAACCAAGGATATATAAACCTAAATTCGGAGGAAAGGTGAAGAAACGAAGACCGAAATGCAAGGAAGGATAAATTCTTTTGATGGTGCTTTATAAGGTATGCTATTTACAGGCCATCTCACCATTTTTACTATAATTTTTTTTATATAATGATTCAGACCGTGAAATTGCTATTACATTGAAAAAACATACCCAAGTATCTGTGGTAAAAAATTCATCGTGTGGGTCGTTTTATTTTGGGAGTTACACTCCATGGAAAATAGGGTTTGTGTCTAGTCCTGAAACTAGCCAAAAACAGGTGTTTCGGGTAAAAAAGTCATAACTTATTCATAATAGATCCAAATTCAGTGATACCAAATGTGTTGGTTAGGGTACAATCTTTAGTATGTTTTTTAATAGTTTCAGATCAATTCAATGAACATTTTGTGCGGGCCACGCTCTACAAGGTCCCTCTCTAGAATAAGCCAGAATTCAGCAAGGTATGCCATTTTTTTATAACGCCTTTTCTGAGAGGTTCCAAGTAGTTCCACCTGGAGGAATTGCATACAACACACTGAATAAAATTATGTATCAGTTTCAGATATTTATTCATTACAGGTACAAAGTTATGATTATTTCAAGTTGGGGTTGTTGACTAATCCAAAACTAGTCATGGTTGAGACAAGCAGTTGATGAGTTAGCACATACATAAGGTGTATAGTTGATGATTTTGGTACATATTGATGAGTCATTTTTGATGAGTAGTTGACCCATTATTGGTATATACTTGGTACATGGTTGGATGCACTTGTTTATGGTACATGTTGATTACAGGTTGTTTGGCACAGGTTGGTGCATGATTGATGCACTTGTTTATGTTGACAGATTGATATCTGTTGGGGATTGTTGCCTCATCTATGTTGGTGCTGAGAATGTAAGTTGAGTCTTTCATATAGATTTGGTTCTCTTGTAGAGTTGTACTCTATTCAGTTGTTGCTGAAAAACCCTCGGATTGAAATCCATAATAAAAAGAAAAATTGTACATACATCTTGTGTTCTTTGTGTTCCTTGTCGAGATGCTTTGTTGATGATATGTTGCTGATATACGTTGTTGATATGTATTCACATCTAACTGATTATAAATGACAACAATGAGTAATGAGCAAATGTTGGATGTTAACTAAGGAGTTTTTGTGTAAGAAGGAAGTTTTGGGAAAAAGATCTCCACACTCATTCACCACCCCCCCCTCTAAGTGTGGTAGGTGTGTCCAACATTGAGTAACCATTATGCTTAGTCATGGTTTAATTGTTGTCACAACATCCCCAAATAGTCCTTATTCATTTTCAAACAGAGACCCCTAATTCCGCTCATGAGCTAGGAAAGAGATGCAAGTTGATTCATGCCTACTTCTAGTGCGAAGGTGTTCCCTGTGAAAACACAAACAAAGGTGAGAGGTCCGTATGTCATGAAATATAATCAGAGGTCATAAGATAACATAATTTAAGAAACAAACTTCTTTGAAGGGAAAATATGATGATGAAATAATGGGAAGAAAAATGTTGAATTAGGAGAGATGAGGTATTCAGAGTTAGAGATGAATTTGGTCCAATTTCTTGCTATGGCTGAAAAATCAAGCCTTTTAGATGAATGACATTCAAAAATATGTAATGAGGAAATGTAGTTGACTGATAAAGAGATTATATATTGAGTGTTTCCAGCAACTTAGAGGATATTCACACATTCCTACCAACTAGAAGTTTGCATCCTGTTGATGTTGATATTATGGTAGCTGCGGGAGGTATTAACCTCCATATGTAACATATGGCTAGAATCAAATATTTTAGAAGAAAGAGAAACCCTAAACAGATGTGTAAAAACCCTAGAAGACAAGTCGGCTCAATAGAATGCATAATATTAAAGTATTACCCTCCAAAAGGAGAAGTTGGCCTAAACAATTGACAAGGAGCACTATAAATAGAGGGTGCTTGAGCTCATTTGTACTTACTCACCTCACTCACTCTCTCAAGTGTAGCGCAAGTTTGAAGTTGCAACTGCAAGAATGGAAGGTGGACATTCTGGGATGATTCTTGGTCTCTCTCTCTAGCGCTATCTAGCCTAAGAGATGCGCCCTACCTTCTAGTATCTCTTGGTGGTATTCTTGGTAAGTGCAACTGCAACAAAAACTATTGCAACTGCAACTATTGTATCTGAGTATTGTTCTTATTATGTGACTTTGGGACTTTCTGTCTGGTGAGCTATATTTGGAGAAAGATGCACTCTCTTGGTTATTTCATGGTTCTAGTGTTGCTTCCAGAATCATTCTATCTAGCAAAGGTTATGGTGCTCGGGGGTGGTTGCATGCCTATGGTTGGGTGACAATAGTGATATTGTCTATGGTAAAATGAGAACATCAATATTTTAATAGGTTATGGGCCCACACTACCTTTGGAACAGTCTAACCACTAGAAGGTAGAGCAAGAGTTCTTTGTCAAGCTCGTTGTAGCACTAGTTACATTTGCAACTAGGGTTTCTGATTTTGCAGCTATAACAAACCCTAATACAACTCTTTGAGCACCTTAAAGTGAAGATTTGAACCAAATTTATGGAAATTCTAGTGCTCCCTAGCCTAGCACATCCTCTAGTTCCCTCAGCCAACAAAAACGTCAAGTTTGAGTTTTAGGGTCAAAGTCAAAGGTTGAATTTTGGTCAAAATTGATTTTGTGGTCAACGTTGAAATTTCAGGGTTTCTAGATTGTTCTAATCATTGAACCTTTTTTATTAAGTTTCTAACCTCTTCTTTTCAAGATGGTGTCTAGTTTCAAATTAGAAGACAAGATGAACGATACTACAAATTTCAAAGGTATGCACTTGTATATGCTTTTCATGTTATATTATGCAAAAAAGCATGAGTGTGTTTTGCAGGGAATGTACAAGATATATTTTCCAAGCAATGATATTGGATTCAATACATTCATAGGAACAAGAAGTTGAGGATCCAGGTTCCAGGTTTGATTGATCAAATTGTTAAGTTTCAATTTGCACATATAAAGTTTGATAGTTGCTATAGTACAAGTAAGCAATATAGTTTTGACAAAAATCTTTGAAAGGTTCTATTACTGTTAAGTATACTTGGTTGTATGTAAGTACTATTGATATAGATGATTATTTCACTTGTTTTCAAAACGAACTAACATCTCCTCTAGGAGTTATTTCTTGTTTTTATCCTGAAAAGGTCAACTTGGTAATCCTATGGTGACTACCATCCTTGGTACCATAGATATGTCATTATGAAAATTCTATTGGAAATACTTTTTCTCTTATTGTTCTTGTTTTGGGTAGGTCACAGACGATATCTATGAGAAGGAGATAGAGTGTTAATTGAAAAACATGGATCAAATGACTCCATCAAGTGGTGAGGCATGTGATCTCACCAAGTATCAATTCTAAAGGAAGCGTGTAAAACAAAAGAAGTTTTGTAAATCATTCACTTAGATGTGTGTGGACCAATGCCAACTTCCTCACTAAGCGGGAGAGTATAGCTCATATGATTTCAAGACATTCTACAGATAGGTTGCGATTAGGAGGGAGCTAATTGTCCCACATAATCCTTAACAAAATTGTGTAGCAGAAAGAAAGAACCGATCCATTGAAGAATCTATCAAGGAAATGATGAATGACCATAATCTATCCATGTTTGTATGGAAAGAACAACTATGACAACCATATATGTTCAAAATATAATTCCTCATCATATATTGAAGAACATGACTCCAGAAGATGCTTTCTCTGGAAAGAATCCAAGTGTTGAACACTTGAAGATATTTGGTTGTCAGTCAAGAAGAAGGAATGGAAGGAAGCTATGATGGAATAATACCAATCCATCATGATGTATGGGAAATTATACCTAGACACGAAGGAAAGTCTGTAAATGAGTTTACAAGATAAAACATGCACTAGATGGGAGTATCAATAAATACAATGCAAGTGGTTTCTCCAAACAGGAGGGAGAAGACTATAATAATACAATTGCTCCAGTTTCTAGATATACCTCTATTAGAGCCATCATATCTCTTGCAACATCCATGGGTTGGAGTTTACATCAAATGGATGTAAAGACCTCTTTTCTCAATGGAGTAATTGAGGAATAAGTATACATAGAGAAACCTCAAGGTTTTGAGGTACACCAGAGAGAAACCCATGTATGGATAAGGACTTGTATGGACTCAAGCAAGCTCCAAGATATTGGTATGCATGAATTGATAGTTACTTGATGAGAATTGGATTTTCCAAGAGCTATGTTGATCCATATCCTTATTACAAGGTTGTAAATGATGCACCTATGATCTGGCTACCATATGTTGATGATTTGTTTCCGACAAGTGCAAAACCTCTCATTATTCAGTGTAAGAGGGAGTTAGCCTCTGAATTCTATATGAAGGATCTTGGTCTCATGCATTATTATTTGGGACTGGAAATATAGCATAAGCATGGTGAAATATTCTTGGGGCAAGGGAAGTATGTTGTAAATATTCTTCATAACACTAGAACATTTGGGTCATTTTCCGACGGCGTGTTCGTAGCAATTTCCACTTTATATTGTCGGGAGAACGAAAAACATCAGCCCCCCCAAAATGTCGTTTCACATGACGCCGCTATACCGATGTTCCAGATATCATCGCTAGTGCCATGTTTTTAGCGGACATGTGTCATGTCTACTTTCACTCTACAAGCCCACAATTAATGTTGCACAAGAGATTATGGAACTTCACACATGAGACACCACATGACATCGTAGTATTTGTGACAATCTATGACGTTCGCGCTATATCAATGATGGGGGAAATGTCTCAAAGAACGTCGGAAGTCCGAGGTCTTGTTAGTATTTAAAAAAAAACATGTCTAACTTGTATCATTGTCTTCATTAGCTTATAATGATAGAATACCATTACTTCTATCTATGTAACTAGTGGTGTTAGAATGTATAGATAAGGTATGGTATTCTATGCAATTTCATTCTAAGTACAAACTCGTTGGGTATAGGAATAAGCTAATTAGCCTGAGCTCAACCCCAACCCAACAAGTGATAATTATTCATAGAATAAATGGAGAGGGGCCAAACTCAACGCAACAAAGTGAGCCTTCAAGTGTTCAAAATAGACCATAAATCATGGTACCAATACAAGGAGGAAACACTTATGCACATGTATGGATAGAACCAAGTCCTGACCTATTTATAATTTTCATGCATAGGCCAATGGTGGGAGATCAAAGCCAAAGTGTCCAATGATACTATGGTTAGACTCATGAATCCAATGAAATGCACCCTGACCATAAGATCAAGATCCATGATAAAGACAGGTTGAGACCATAGTGCATGCATGGAGTATTAACACTTGAGATAAATTCTAAGCCAACCTTAGACAAGTGGCATTAGATTCTCCATGTGTTTGGGTCTATCAATATTGAGGAAATCTTCAGATAGGATGAAAATTGTGCCACCTAGCTTGATATCCCAATGCCTAAGTTTTGTTCACACATTTTCATAGTGGCAAGGGTTAATACCATAGGTTGTGACCACTATAACTTTGTAATGGTATGCACCAATTCCTAAAAGTTTATAACGTAACATGATATTCTTTTCACTTTGGTAGAATGTACATGTTATAATATATGCCTCACACATTTTGTAATGTATTCACCTGGGTTGGGTCTAGGTTACCTTGCACACACATACACCAATTTATTACTAACCATGATTTTCTTTGTTTTGTAGGTATCAATTCAAACCATAAGTAGAGTAAGATGAATCAATTAAAACAACATTGCAACCATAAAGCACACATATATTCACCATAAACCAAACTGTAAGACAATGATTTGTATCATAACACATGTAATCAGATATACACATAACTATTAGAACCTGTAAAACAAAACATAAGATATGCAATACTAAAATAAAAATCAACATTTCATCATAATAAAGGACTTCATATAGCCATATCATCCTTATAACTATAGTGCAACACTAGTGGTGAGCCTCAATAGTCTATCTACGGAAACTTGACAATGCAATTGAATTTATTGTTGTGTCAAATGTGTAGGGTGATAACTGGATGTTGAGAGGCTAAGTGATTTGGAATAATAATTTTCAATCATTACTATGTTGAGCACAAAATGGGTCAACATGTGTGATGCAACTTGGATTGTTGTAGGATGCAACAATTGGATATTAGCATATTAGATTTGATATGATACATGATGTGAGCTTATGAGAACTTAGTAACTATGAAACATGTATAGATTAGATCATGACGTTTGAGATAGGTAAAAGAACTTGCATCCATCCTTGAAAAAATTAGGAAATGGATTGATCCAGGTGGATATCGATGGCCACCCACCTTTACCGACTGGCTCAAAACAGTTTTCTAGCAAATTTGACAATTTACTATTTTTAGCAGTTTTTACCTTTCAGGGCCATTTTTAGGGCCCAAATGAAGGTTTTTCTAGATATAGTTTCTCAATGATAGCCAAAGGTATAATTGATACTGAAAAATTAATATTCTCGACGATACCTTTCCAACGAGCTATCATACGCCTAAAACAGAGATCGTATGCAAAAATTACGACCCCGGGAAGTTGATGTACTAACTTACCCAAATGGGGCCCACATGACTTTTGGCGCTTCATCTCCTAGGGTTAAGTTTTTGGATGTCTATGAATTTTGGCATTCCTGTTTATTGTAAAAAGGCCTTCAGAGCCTCATTGTAATTTTTTTCTTGCGAATGCGAATAGCCGTCACATCTCTTCTCACAGATAAGTTGTCACCATTCTAGCGAGTCTTTCACTCTGTATTTTTACAGTCTCTGTACATTTCTTTCATTAATAGAAATCGTTTATTACTATATATCTATGTTTATGGATGAATCTCTGATACATTTCTGTTATATTATTGAATATCTATGATATCTCTACGCATTTCTTTATTATATCTCCGATCTCATTTCGTGTCGAAAATAATCCGGATCAATGGTATCAGAGCAGGTTATTCTTTGTCGTTTTTTTTCAGTGCATGTACCTAACGAGGTTTGAGTATAGAAATTTGGGTCTCGAGATTGTCTCTCTTGAGGACAATCGCTCTCAAACACCCAAGAAACCCTCAATGGCAGAAGAAAATAAAAATGACGGAGTAGACAATCCTATCAGTCTGTTGCTTGAGCAAGCTCTCAGTTGACAGAGGGATGAAATGATGGAGAATTTTTCCCACATCCTTCAATGCCTGCCGATAGAAACAAACACATATTCATCAAGCGACCACTTTGGAGGAACCTTGCCTTTCAAGGTACAAGTTAATTTTGATATTCCTGTATTTGAAGGACAGATAGATGCAGAAGCCCTATAAAAATGGTTAAATCTGCTAGAAGGTTATTTCTCTGTTCACAAATTTTTCGACAAAGAAAATATCACCTTCGCAATCCTTAAATCTCTCCACCATGTCAAACATTGGTGGGAAACTTATTGGGAGCAGAGTTCCACAGAGGAGTCTGAAAAATATGGGGCCGATCCCACTTGGGATTTTTTTGTGGATGCGGTAAAGGAAAAATATTACCCTATTGGCAACTATGAGGACCAATACATGAGATGGACCACACTGCGGAAAGAGAGGGGCCAAGCAGTGCCATATTTCACCAATACCTTCCTTACCTTGCGCACCAAGCTGGGTATCAAACACTCTGAACAATATTTGGTTCTGAAATACCATGGGGCTCTACACAGATACATCCAAACTCAAATGGATTTTCTGGACATCTCATCACTCGGTGATGCGTATTGATATGTTGTTAAAATCGAGAAGAAATTTAAGCACCAGAACAAAGAGGATTTTGGTTCTGCAAATCTGCAACAACCAAAGTATGACAAAGACGTCCCTAACAAACAGTGTCCCAAAAACCAGTCCAAGCCACATGAAAATAAGGGTCACAAGAAGACAAAGAGGGACACCGGAAAATGGTGTGATTTACACAAAATCCCCTGGCACAACACCGATGAATGTCGCTCAAAACAATCATTGGTGGCCAAGATAAAAGACAAGGAGCTAAACCCTGATTCAGAATTTGATTATGAAAATACTGATAAAGGACAGATCAATGATGCAGAGCCCACTACTATTGTCGTGACCGCAACAATTCAACCTGAGGAACCAACAGATCCTGAAGAGGGGGAGCACCTTTTTCATTCACAGATGTGGGTGAAGGGGACCCCGCTGCATTTTATTTTTGATAGCGCCAGAAGAACCTCATCTCAACATAGGTCATCAAACAGTTGAGATTGTCGACAACACCACACTCGTAACCATACAACATCGGTTGGCTTCGTCAAGGATGAGAGCTTCATGTCAGCCAACAATGTCGATTGTCATATGGAATCCAACCCTTCAAGGATGAGGTATTATGTGATGTTTCCCCACTAGATGTCTATGATGTTCTCTTGGGCCAACCATATATGTGGAAGCGCCACACTATTTATGAGTCTCGACCCTGCAGTAGTTCTGACTACTGTTCCACCTAAAAAGTGCTGCAAGGTGGTATCTCATACTGCAAAATTCAACTTCTTCACAATCTGTTCAAAAGAGGAACATAAGGACACTGCAACCACTACAGATTCACCCCAAGCACCTTCTATCCAACAGAGGTAGGTCGACAAGGTTGAAGCAAAGCGCAAAGATTCCTTATGCACACCATCCTCTCATGTAGCCCGACTTGTTAAATAGCCTCAGCCTCAACAGGTTCGTGATAGACTTCCACAAACTGAGCAACGCGACGTCTCCAGCAAGGCAAACAACTCACCAAGATGCAGATTCAACAAACACTTTTCCCTCTCCCCCGGGAACTCAACGCAATGGAGACCATTGCTTCCTAAGGAGGGAGGATTGATCCAGGTGTATATCGGTGGCCACCCACCTTTTCCGACTGGCTCAAAACAATTTTATGGGAAATTTGGATATTTACTATTTTTAGCAGTTTTTAACTTTCGGGGCCATTTTGAGGGCCCAAATGAAGGTTTTTAGAGATTGAGGTTCTCAATGATATATGATGGCATAATTGAGCCCCCAAAATGAATCTCCTCAATGATACCTTTCCAACGATCTATCATACACCTAAAACGAAGTTCGTATGCAAAAGTTACGACCCCGAGAAGTTGATATACTAACTTACCCAAACAGGGACCACATGACTTTTGGCGCTTCATCTCCTAGGGTTAGGTTTTTGGATGTCTAGGAATTTTGGCATTCTTGTTTATTGTAAAAAGGCCTTCAGAGCCTCATTGTAATTTTTTTCTTGCGAATGCGAGTAGCCGTCACATCTTTTCTCACAGATAAGCTACCACCATTCTAGCGAGTCTTTCACTCCGTATTTTTACAGTCTCTGTACATTTATTTCATTAATAGAAATCATGTATTACTATATATCTGTGTTTATGGATGCATCTCTGATACATTTCTGTTATATTATTGAATATATGTGATATCTCTGTGCATTTCTTTATTATATCTTCGATCTCATTTCATGCCGAAAATAATCTGGATCAGTGGTATCAGAGCATGTTGTTCTTGGTCGTTTTTTTCAATGCACGTCCCCGACATGGTCTGAGTATAGCAAGTTGGGTCTCGAGATTGTCTCTGTTGAGGACAATCACTTTCGAACACCCAAGAAACCCTCAATGGTGGAAGAAAAGAAAAATGATGGAGCATACGATCCTATCAGTCTGTTGCTTGAGCAAGATCTCATGCGACAGAGGGATGAAATGATGGAGAATTTTTCCCACATCCTTCAATGCCCACTAATAGCAATAGGTGCATCTTCATTAATCGACCACTTTGGAGGTACCTCACTTTTGAAGGTACAAGTTAATTTTGATATTCCTGTATTTGAAGGACAGATAGATGCAAAAGCCTTAGAAAAATGGTTAAATCTGCTAGAAGGTTATTTCTCTGTTCACAAATTTTTCGACAAAGAAAATTTCACCTTCTCATTGCTTAAAGCTCTCCCCCATGTCAAACATTGGTGGGAAACTTATTGGGAGCAAATTTCCACAGAGGAGTCTGAAAAATATGGGGTCGATCCCACTTGGGATTTTTTTGTGGATGCGGTAAAGGAACAATATTACCCTATTGGAAACTATGAGGACCAGTACATGAGATGGACCATACTGCGGTAGGAGGGGCCAAGAAGTTTCAGAGTTCACCAAT